>MU253921.1:0-52928 GCA_019669825.1 Calycina marina | reverse complement strand
AGACGTGTCAACGCCCTTCCTGAAGGGAAAAAAGCTTAAAAGAGGAAAATTGAGGGCTAGAAAAGCCTTTGAAGATGGTGTTTTGGGTCAATCAAAAAATCAATTCACGAAAAAAGTTGTAGGTGAGTCTTGAACTGTTGTATTGTCGAGGGTGGTGAAAGCTGATCCTGGAACAGCCAGAAGTATCGCAAGCGAATATGGAAGATGTCGGTCACTGCTTAATCGCATGTCTCTCAAACACTAAGAAGGGTTGGAGAAAATGTCAGTCACGGCTGAGGTTCCACCATCGATGCAGGAAAATGAAAGCTGCTTGTCCGCTAGTTAAGAGCTTCTATACATTTCGGACAAAAGCTACTACTATTGATGCGGAGGACCCGTGAAGGTTACTCCGCAGACAGATGCGTGGGCATCATGTTGAAAGGTGTTAGCTAGTGCAAAGACTATTGTGTTAGATAGGCATTCCCGCATAAGTTTGATGTAAGCAGAGTACATGTTGGCGTCTGATCCCCAACCTGTGTGTGCCATACTTCATAGACTACGTCCTAACGTTTTCCAGTACATTTACCTCCGAGCTGGTTTGTGCAAAGCACCATACTAAAAGTCCGACATAGCTCTGGAGCTACGTGCATCGCTTAAGCAACCTCCTTCAAAATATGCATGATGCTGACAGCGACACAAAATTTGTCATGAAGCAAGCTCTCGACAACATCAACGAAAGCGGCTGGACCGAATCCCAAGACTTCGTCGTAGCCTGCGCCGGCGACGCCACCATAAAAGATGCCGCCATCCAACGCTGGTCGAGCTCGTTGGCCATGATAAGCCCACAAATCCCCATCCCCAAATTTCTACCACCCAACCCCAAACCCCAAGCTAACAGCCCCCAGGCTTCCGCGTGATCAGATGCGACGTCTTACGCGCTCTCTAACACCATCACTGGCTGCTCGAAGTGGGCCTCATCGACGTCTTCGAGTGGCGCCTCACGTGCCCCTTAACCGCCTGGCGTCAGCCGTTCGATGGTGCGGAGTTGCCAGAGTGCATTTCCCAGCACATGCACCAGGGCGCTGCCGGCGGCTGGGCTGTCGCCGCGGGAGTGCGAGGCCGTGGTTGAGCAGTCACTGAGGAATCTGACAGATACGGCGATGCATGAATTTTGGTCCAGCGTAAGCCGTTACGAAGGAAGATGAGGATGAGAATGGAGACGTGCAGATAATGTCGTCTATGTCAGATACATGTAGCGGGTTTTGATTGGTGTGTAGGGGATTAGATTAGGGTACGTACCTGACTCGCAGTCACCGGGGCCGAAAGCGATGTGGCCCTCACTCGTGGTGAAGAGACTCAGTCCGCAGATTCTGAGCTTCATCTATTACCACGGAATGAGTTCCTTGTAGTGCTCCTTGAAGCCTGACTCGGCTACTAATATTAAGAGATCCTGCAGGTCACCGAGTCTTGACGTCCACGTGAGATATCCTACGGGCATGTTCTTACAGCCAACCGAGCGAGATCGTGCAGGCATGTGCTTCTAGCAAGCTTCCGGAAATATGTTGGTCGCATTTCAGCTCTTTGGACAGGTTGTCTGGACGCGTAAAGAGTCAGCTCCTTATTATCAAGGTAGGATGAGTCTGGGGCGTAATTTAGATATTTCATCAACTAGATGATGTCAATCGAGTCCGTACAACGCTTTGCATAGCTCAGCTGACTTGGAGATTATAACCAGAAAGATTTCTCAACGGTCTGAGGCCCCCTTGTGTTGTCAAGCTCACCTCTCACGATGTCGAACATATCAGACTTATTGTCCACAACTTTGTCTCATCGAGTGCTGATAGCTGCGACGGACAATCCCGTAACCTCCAAGATATATGCAGTTCCGAGTGTCATCTAATATTAAGAGAAGCCGCATGAGAAAGCACTGATTCGAAATAACGATAAAGTCTTGACGGGCACATTCTAACTAGAGACACCCACAAGGGCATGCTTGGAGGCGATGCTGAAGATTGCAAAATATTAACAGCTCTAGGCGTTGCACAAGCTTTGTGTATTCCAAGAAAGCGGTCTTGTAGACCTCCTGATATTTCAGTCGATAGCTCGGGGAAATCTTGCTCCCCAGACGTCGAGGAACGAGACTCAGAGTGCCGTAGACTTTGTCTGCAGGGTGCTGGTATTTATACAGCCTAGTCATATTGATAAGACTTGGAAAGTTGTTCTCCAATCCACTTCAGCAGAAAGAAGCGATGAGACTTAGTCGATCCTTCAGATCTTGCGATAACCCTTTATCTATTTTATGCATCGCGATAACTGCCCGACGGGACATATACCAGAAGACCTCATCAGTGTCCCAAGATCTTCTCTAAGGCCATGAAACTTCGGCATCAGATCACCACTAGCACTGAAGCTTCCAATTTGTTCCAGTCAGCCAGCCAGTCCAAAGATGGGTGTTTTGGATGATGTGTCGCATATGTCAAGCAAAAATGGACAGCTCATGCAGGCAAGCCCAGTATGGTGGATTTCAGTCGCCCGAAAGTCCATGTACAGCGTGAATAAGATAGTGCGGTTCAAGAGCTTCTCTTCGCACGAGCCACGTTTCCACATAGGCTTACATCAAATGAAGGGAAATCGGCCTTGCAATATAACTTGTCAAATTTTGGCTTCGTCGTCGCCAGTGTCGTACTTTGGGTATGGCCTATGCCCAGTCATGATGAAATAGATAGTTTACCCGAGAGCGAAAATGTCTGTCTTGGCGCCCTCATGCTTCTGGTCAGATCGAAGCATGAACGGCCGCATTTTCAGACTATTCGGGTAGGCCAAACAGCTCGTCGCCTAATACCAAGAAATCGCGTTACATTTGCTTAAGGGAATACATATGTACGACGATTTGGAATAGCAAGTTGAGGCATCTCCAATCTCGTAATGAAATTTCATAAGACAGTGAGACAGTGAGCTACCTCGACTTCCCCCTGCACGTGGCCTTTATTGCACCTCCACTTACCAACCTACTAGGCCAGTGAATCACCTTTGTGCTTGTAGCAAAGGTATATAATAAAGACCTGATCATCTCAGCCATCAATTGGACCGCTGGGTAAGTTGCTTAAGACATCAATTTAACGGGATATTAAACTAACTTCTGCGCAGCGCAACGGTAGCGCGTTGGATTCCAGAAATGGAAATACCCAAAGGTTATCTGTTCAAATCAGGTGTGGTTCAAAACCTCAAGTGTTTGAACTTTTTGCATTTTTTTTTGCGAATTTGGGATGGCAATGATGTATGTGTGGAGGCGGATATTCGACTAGACTGCATGCGTGCAAGTGAATGGGAAGAAGGAAAGACGGAGGCGGAAAGTCCAGCCGAAATTTGATCCTTCTAGGTTTTTGGATTCATGGGGAGCAAACTCTTGTTTTTGATACACAATGAAGTGCATTCTACGAGACGACGAAAAGTCATGGCTGCAACTGCAAGAGAGGTGGTTCTACTACAGGCCAGACTCCAATTCTATGCCGGTGAATACTCCTAACGCCGTGAACTGTATTCGTACTCCCGAAGCTTGATATGTATTCTAAGTTCCGAACTATCTGAAATAATGGGCAAACCCTTCAAACAGGAAATCAAGATGCCAGCTCACTTTACGGAAGCTGGTTGATGGGTGACTTGCCCAACTTCATGGGACTGTAAAGCTGCTGTCCAGAGCAGGCACATACGTTGTCCGAAGTCGCCTCTAACAACATACTTGTATCGCTTCTGATATCTGGTATCTGTGGATTATTCAATGTTGTGATCTGACATCCATTGGTCTACCTGTCCTGTGTAGCCGAAGTGTCAAACAGGCGGTGACAGCTGTGTGACAGCCATGATATGTTCTGAGTGCCTCAGGCATCTGCATGTTGTTAAGCGAGCCAAGGCATGGGCTGCGCATAAAAGCGCGGAGGGGGGTTCGTGATATGTATTCTGCATTCTTTTGGTCTCATTCATCGATCACATATAAGTGAATCCATACCCTTTGTACGAGCGCACACCCATGTGCCTCTTCTGGATTTCTGGACCTCATTTGTGTCGTTACAAGCTGGTCACACAAGAGTAAGCACAATCAGCTCCTCAGGCTTCGGAGAACCGTTCATCGGCCCTGAGTCGCGGTCTTGAGCTGAAGTTCATTATCAACCTGTGTTAGGAGACCGATTGAAGTCTTCTCAGAAAAAGGTACTAGCGAGGAATGACAAGTATTTCACCACGCAGCTTGTAGTTATGGAGAAAGGCACGGGAAGAGATGTGAGAGATAGAGGAATAATATGGGAAGTCAAATAAAGGCAACTGAGAATGAGAAGGGATATAGCGAATCCGAAGAAGTGGGTCGTGCTTCATGTACTTGAGCTGCAATCGAGGCAGGCGAGCTCTCAGCAAAACGCTCTGAGCTCTGTGAGTCTTGAGATGCTGCTAAGTGAGGAATTGAAGAAAGGTCAAACTATATCGAGACCATTAGCGACCGTTAATCAGAATTAGCGTTAGGTGTGACATCTGCACGACAGCGCTCGTCCCAGGCCCCCAGGCTGTCATCTTGCGGTCGTCTCCGCCGAACTGCCCATGCGTCTGTTGTTCGGCTTATTGTTCAGCCGCTCTTCGTCTGCTTCTGGAGTTAGCTCAGAGATAATCAGTGACATAGCTACTTGCCGACTACGAATGTAACATCGGAAGCCAACTTTGGACCACTTCGTTTTTAAGGCCAACACCTGGCATGTCTGAATATTCCTAGTAGAGATATGTATTGATACAGACACGTGCATTCGTCCTTTGACAGACCGTGGTGTTATCCGAAAACGGTCGCCAAGTCTTATGACATCTTCAACGGCGTGTTGATGGAGTGAGATGCTCACAGACAGCGCACTTTTCTTCCCTGGTACGCGGAGGTGCAGTTCTTGAGGGACATCTGCCATAATCCATTGGTACTGACGCCTCGTGGTGCATCCCGATATATCCTAATAGAGCTCGGTGCAACTCCATGCATGGTAACTGCCAACAACTTCGACCATGACTGATAACTCGGTATAACAAGGAACTGGTTCATTTCACATGCTAGTGATTTTGGACTTCTTACAAGCTGGGACTAGTCGAAAGCCCTCGGGAACCTCTTCCAGAATGTGGAGGTGTGATTAATAGTCTTGCATTCAGATAGGATCCGTAAGCCGGAACAACCAACGTCAGCTATGGCTGGATATGTGCAATCATTATCCTTGGCGTCAACAGAAGATATTGACTAGAGGATGCGTGAGCCTATGGCTTATGCCATGCCAGTTTGTATGCTGTGCATGCTGGTGAGATGAGGAAGGCTTGGTATTTGAGTTACAGCACATGTTGTGGACATCACGGGATCTGATGCAATGATTCGATGGACTTTGGACCTGCAAGCTTGACAGATTAGCAGCATTCACGAATTGTAGCTCGTATCACCCATCAGGTTTGTTGCTTAAATTTTGGGGAGCTGAGACATGTAGGAACGTGGCTTATGTGCCTGACAGGTACTAACTATCAATGTCTTGGCGATCAAAATTAGATTCTGGTGGAGCAATACATTTGTTCAGACGAAGACCTAGTGGAGGCTGGAACTCGCGTTGAGGCTCAAAGCAATATTCTCAATAGATTCTGCTCGAAATCAGAAGTGTCCAAAAGGAGATATAAATGATAGAAAGGCGTTTCTGGTGATGCCCGGTGTTTACGCATGGCTGGCAATGGCTGTAGTCGGGTAGTCGGGTCGCACTGTTCTATCAGCATCGGCAGAGATCCGGCTAGGCAATTGTTGGCGAATGATTTCTATTTTGGACTCCAAAAATCTGAATCTCCTAACATGCCGGTCTGGATTGACACTAACTCGGAAAAGAGAATCGGGGAAGGTTCAGGTTTGCCAGCGTAGGTGCTTGGGATACGTCCCCGATACATTGTGGTGGTCTTGATATAAAACCACGTCAAGGTCGAGACTAAGATGTCCTGCAGGAGATTAGCTGGGAAACATCAGACTCTTGGCAATCTTTTCGGAAAAGCCGCAAAGTTCTTACTTAAATACCCACGTTCTCTTCCCGTGAGATCCAACTCTATCGATCCAACTGACACAAGAGACTGACAATGCCCAAGCAGTGCTGGCGTTTGTTGGCCCACGTACAAGTTTGCAACCACGGACAGCGGTAGATCCTGTCAATAACGACCACTGAGTAAGCCTTGAGAGTTTTAGAGATGATATCCATAAAATTAATGTTTTGTTGCAGAAGACTGATTCTTGAAAAGAGACGCTTATAATCAGCAACCATGGGATGGGTGAGTAGCTCAGACACGACTTGAAACTTTTATTGCACAGAAGCGCTGACAGCAAGCTCACAGGGAGACGATGCAGTCCGAGGTATCCCTGAGAGCGACGTAAATATTGTGTTCTCTGCCGATCGCAAAGCCTCCAGAACGATCTACATCGCCTGGGCAGAGTATGTGCGGATATTCAGCTCCATCAGTGTATTTGAAGAGCAATGGAACGTACAATCTTTTATCGCCAACGTGCCGCCCAAATACGAGGTTCAGGTCAACGTGGGCCATGGCGTTTACTTCCGTCCTGACTGGGCGAACAACTACTAGTGCTCTGTACCTCGGGCGTGCCCACTTATTTGGAGGATGATTGGGGGACGGTATTGAATGCAAGGCACGAGACAATTGATCTCCTTTTTAGGCGTTCGGTGGCATTAAAAGTGCATAGATTTGGCTGGAGTTGCCATTTGACTTCAGGATTTGGATATCATCTTTTTTTTGTTTCTTTTTAGATTTTCAGGCTTCCTTCGCTGCTGCATGGCCAGCTTTTGGGTATCTGTTTGATTGTCAGCAGGTGTGTTTCACTGTTCCAACGGGATATTTTAGCAGGATTTTAGGCATGGCATAGCAGGGACAGCAATAGATGCCGTTCAAAAACAGATATGCAATATCCAGCACACTCTTGAAGATTGAGACGTTGAAAAAGTGAGTTGAGCAAAATACAAAGATGAACTGAAGTGGCCATTTGATCTAGAAGAGGATACATGTATCTGCAACTCCAAATCAAGAGCACTAAGTACGGAGAATCCCCATCAGCTTCGCACCGACGACGAAATGTTTTTTGTGAGATCAACGCTGACTGTCTTCATCGTATTCAGTTACCTCAGAAAATCAGCAACATACAGCACTTCATCTGCGAGGCTGTAGGAGGCCAAAGGTCACAAGAAATATCGCAAACTGTGTAATACAGTGCAAGGCCATTCAAATATAGTATGATAGGATATCATACAGTGCAAATATAGTCTACTCTGAATAGTACGAGGTATATGGCCATATTTAGCAGGCATTGCTAAGGTGCCAATCTTCTGGGTTGTTCGCCGATGAAGCGTATCAGCCTCTGGAATTTAATCAAATTCATCAACCACTCTTATTCTCATAAGATGACGACTTGTCAACACTCAGGTATCAGCGCTTCCCTCACAGGTGCATCATCTCTAGTTCATGATCTGTCAATTATCAGCGACAATGAAAATTCTGACGTTGGAGATAAGTCCAATTCGCCGTCATCAGCCTTTCAATTTAAGAGGAACAAGCGTATGTCGAAGATATGGGACCATACATCATTTGGAAGGGATCAAATCGTCCGTAACACGGAAGGTCAGATTGTCTGGCGTTCAAGTATTACAAAGAAAACCCCCAATCTTTTGTCAATTCCTGTGATGTCTGCTGAGCCAGAACGCCTCTTCTCTGATACAAAAATCACACTTTGGGATCGCAGGAGCAGGTTAGGGATTGAAATAACACTTGAAAGGCTCAAATCTGTGGAGATCTCTTTTGACCCATCCCTTTACTTCATTCTTGCACATAGGCAAGACGAGCGACGTTTATTGAGTCAACGATGTAGGCTGTCTAAACTCAGCCTAACGTAAAGTTGGTCTAGGGGAACTTTTCCAAGCGTTCACATAATCTAGCAATAATATACTGCTACAAATTAACTACGAATAGCTTCACCTTTTTTTATGATCTGCGAGACGATATTGAGCCTCAACCTTGCTCAATTTGGTTAGTTTAATACTCAGACTATACGACTCTTTACACGCCGTACGATATGATATTACAATACAATATTGCGCAGATATAGTGTAATACCGTATACAGTGCAGTGCATCTAATTCGTAAACAATCCAGTGCAGTGTAAGGTTGGAAAAATATCGTATAACGTGGTTCGCAAGCGAAAGTTCCACACAAGCAAACGTCCCACTCTGACACGTGGCTATTATCAAAATGACAATAACTCCTCTAAAACACCTGGAATTGACTAAAAATACTCAGAATTCTCTTCCCCAGTTTCTACTAATATAATACTACAGCTACGTGCATTGTATCCAACTTCGTGGCAGGTGCCACAGCGAATTAGACGTGTTTCCACCCTCGGCTTCCTACTACTCGAACCACACCTTGTCTCCTCCATTTGTTAAGGTCTCTCTTGTCAACTAGTTACTGTGCTTCCTGTTGGCTAAGTGAATCTTCCTGCATTCGTGTTTTTTAGCCTTCCGACGCTCACATGGTAGTATTTGTGCCTTTCGAAGACGCCGGTTCTCTCCTTCCAAAAACGCTAACCGGTGAATTACAAATTGTGCCCCCTTCTCAATTTAGTCAATAGCATTACAAATACTAGTCTGAGAGCTGTCTTGATGATTAGCAATTCAATTTACTCTGTGATGTAGCTTCAGTTGGATTTTTTTTGGTGTCTGGGAAGTTCAATCCTGAGCAGTAGTACGGCGGGAATTAGAAGGTGTTGATGTCCTAATCCTAAGATCAAGCTTCGAAAGAACACGCTCTGGGTCAAAAGGGACTAGTCAAGCCCCTCAGAACCCTCTCCAGTGAAAGGCAGGAAAGAAGTCATCCTTTGTAATATGTATTACATGGTCACATGTCAAATCTTCAATTTGCTGATCATAAGCCTTCTTCAAAGGGCTGAAACATCCTATATCTAATGGCTGGAGTAGATGGGAAGTATTTTCAGGCATACAAAGAGTGACTATGTGGTTTTCTGTACAGTAGTATTGGAATCCCTCTGAGTGATGGTTCTCATGGCCATCAAGGATCAACAAACGATAAGCACTAGTAGCTCGACTTTGTGTATGCTCATTGAAATGCTGAACCCAATCCAGGCCTACTTCATTTGTTGACCAGCCATTACTAGTCACAGCGATCCTCCAATTGGGGGTAAACCCACTGCGTCCATGCCAGGAAGCAAGATGGTTTTTCCCCGTAACGATCATGAATGGTGGGATACTCCAGCCCTGGGAACCGGCAGCTGTGATTACTGTGACCCATTCCTGATTTCCAGGCTGTATCTTCTTTGCTTTCCTATGTCCAAAGCTACTCATCACCACAATTCCTTGTAAAGTCTGGCCCATCATAAACCCAGTCTCGTCAAAGTTGTAAACATCCTCAAACCGCTTGCTAATAAGCTTTGAATATTCACACGAGGTTCTCTGAAAGCCGTATTTCCGTTGAAATTATGTCTGGAGCTCTGGGTGGCGTTTGACAAAGTTGGAAGCCCAATTTTTCCCGACGCAGAGTAAACCGCGTTCTGCGCAAAGACGACTTGCCATATCTTCAACAAACGACATCCTTAGTCTAAAAGCTTTCCCCTTAGTTTAACAGACTGCTGAACTAATTCCTTACGGGCGTCGAAAAATCTCAGTATACTGTAACGTTCTCAACTCTCTGCCAAGTGTTAGAGCTTCCGGGAAGGTAATACTTAGCTGAACTTGTCCCCAAGGGACTAAGTGACGTCGGGTTGGTGTAGGAATGAAGAGGCAAGTATCAATCGAAGTGAATCACGTGAAAGTGATTCCGTTACAAGCGTTGCGAACTATAAGGTAAACAAAGCTATATGAATTTGAGCACGAAGCTCCTATCTAAGGAATCTACAAAGACTATATACTAAGGAAGTTTCCTGTGCTAGCAGGTCTAGCAGTTACGTGATTTCTAGCCATCCTGATAATCTCTGGCTCGCTTCCTACTGTAGGTAACTGACCAGTAGTATATACGGGATGATCTTCCCAGGGCTCTACTGTGACATTAATCACTGAGCCTAAGGTCCCTGTTCACGTGGTCCAGGTTGTGACATATACTTTGTATAACAATTCCTTGGGGCTAGCCTCCTATTGTTCTCTCCTGTAACTACCCTGCACGGAGGGGGTAGTTTCTTTGTATCATAGCCACCTATGACGCCCCTCTGGCCTATCCCACGATCTGCTTTCTGGTATATTCCTGTATTTAAACCGCTAGCTTAGCACGTCCTTATACCATTCGGGTGTGAGGGTTAGAACCCACTTAGGTGCTCGGGCCAAGGCCCTCGCTAAGCAGTGCTGTCAAGCGGAGGAACGCCAAGAACGCCAGAGTGGCATTATCATGAGGCATACTATTCTATACTATTCTATACTATTCGGTGGATCTAATGTACATAGATAAGTAGGGAGGGAATCCGCACTATGCTGATTCCCTATGCACTTCTTAATTGAATTTCAGAACCCATAACCTTTTGAGCTATTCGAGGTTTGGCCTCTCACATCGGGAGGTCTCACAGGACGGAAACAATCATCATCATCATCAACAACAAACGAAATCCTAGGAGGGCACCCTTTGGCAGCTAGATTGAGTATATACTGAAGAAAAAAGTGACTCCTCTTAGTCAATTTCCGTGAATTGGCTTAGAAGTCGCCTCGTGAGAGTATACCGCGTCTTTGGCGACTTAGTATGTAAGGAGGACAATTAAAGATTTTTCCTGCAACCTTAGCACTTAGATTTGGGTCTTTTGAAAGAGCTTTAAGTGCTAAATCGATAATCTTTTCATAAACCTTCTGAGCCATATCTGCGGATTGAGAAATTATGCGTTTTACAGTGCTCACAAGTTAGCGCGTTGGAGTGGGACGTTCGCTTGTGTGGAACTTTCGCTTGTGAACCACGTTACGGTGTTTTGCACTATAAACTTCACTGGTCACACTTTTCCGCTATGGATACCGTAGAAGGGCTGAGGGGTTCCACAGACTTGGTTAAGCCACTCGACAGACATCTTAAGGTTCAGTATGGTGCCCTATTGGTATCAAATGGGAAAGTTGGCAAGGATAGGAAAATTCTTCGATGCAGGGGCAGCTCTGAGGTTTCCGCGGACATGCAAATGGATCAGAATGGCAGTCTTCGATGCCGCGCCGGAAAAAAGAAAACTCTAGGAACGTACCCAAACCAGCATAAAACCACCTAAAGACCGACAACCTTCATTTAGGGCCCATAACGCAGACAGGTCTGGCAATGTCTGGCCCAAAATGTGTAGCAGATGACAGAATACGACGAAAATAGTCGTTGAAGACACGCGGTCTCATAGACATGAGAGGATGAATAGAATTTTGGTCTACATTCTGGGCAGCAAGTGCAAGCATTATACAGCTCCAATTGATATTCCCTGCGTTTAGGAAGCTATGCGACTTTCACTATAGGAACTTTCCTTATTGTCTCATACCGCCTGAGACACGCGAACACAGTCTAAAGAATCACATTTTGACGCGTAAGAGGTATCGAAGTTTAACCTGGGCCACATTGTAGGCGATGTATTCATTGTACTGAAGGGTGTTAGCAATAAATTCATTTCCAAACTTAGACGTGGTTCAGCCCTAAAACGTGAGCCGCTTGAATGTCTCAAACCATTCCGGACATTGATAAGAACGAATTCAACTCTGCTGAACCATACCAAATAGATGATAGCAACGTTTTCCAAACCCAAAACGGTTGAATGTATCAAACCGTTTTGGACATTGATAAGAACGAATTCAACTCGGCTGAAGTTGCTGAACCATGTCTAAGAGATTGTAACTTACCATCAAGTGCGCAATCTTTGCGTTTGTGTTGCTGGGAAGCACATTGGTATCAGGCTGTACAGTCAGCGGTTAAGCATGGCGCAGGTTTTTCGCGAAGTGCCTACCATCATAACGCCTTTGAGCTCGTTGCTCACACAGGAGGCGTCTTTCCAATTTTGCGGACCAATGGTTCCTTGACCCCAACTTCATGGACGCGTTAACTTTGATGCAACTGGATGCGCATCATGTCGGAATCGGGACCTACGTTGACCATATGCCCTTCGATTTGGCATCTTCTCCAGCAGAATATGATGCACTCGTCAAGATCTGCATGGGATCACCAAGTTCAGCTTCGCAGAGTAGGAGCAGAGCATGCCCATTCGAAAGATTGGCATTGCAGTAGTTAGCCGACTTCGAGCTCATGTCTGCGAGATATATGCCTTTTCCAAACATTTAGCCCGATACCGGAGCTTCTGGAGGTGCAATGCGAAGGCCTGGGTTAAATATCATGGTTAGCTTTCGTCCTTGAACGCTTGTCGGGTTGCATTGAGTTGCTTGCCTTGGCTAAGGATGCCACCGAAATTGGTTGTACGCGAACCGTGCCACAGAAGCCGTCTATTTCTAGGCTCACCACCAAATCCGTTGTTCTCAAACCGTTCGCGTTCGCCATTCGTTCGATCTTGAAAATCTCCTCCACCTCGTAATTCAGATAGTGCGTCGAGCCACGGGTCTTTACCACATAGTCGTACAACTCCACGTACTCGCTGCTTTCGCGCTTGATGGGGATCATTTCGTTAAGATTGAGACCCTCGAACTGCTTATCGAGCTGGTTGTCAGTCCCTACATCCTTCAAATCGTCTTTCATAATCGCTGCCGTATCTTTCATATCACCGAGGCTATCCAGCAACTGGATTTCTCTCAAGAGCATGTCTTGGTTGCTAATGATAGGAGGGCGGTTGCGGCCAAACGCGTGTGGAATGAGCAAGTAATCCGAATTAGACAATTGCTCAATAGCCTCCTTGTACGTGGTTCCATACTCACTTGTGACCAACACCGAGTTGTTCATAAGCCCTGCTAGATCTTTCAGGGCCTGATATCCTCGGGAAATT
The DNA here is from genome assembly GCA_019669825.1 of Calycina marina. Lineage (NCBI taxonomy): Eukaryota > Fungi > Ascomycota > Leotiomycetes > Helotiales > Pezizellaceae > Calycina > Calycina marina. Next base: position 39,967 of record MU253921.1, on the reverse strand, counting down.
GTGCCTTTACTGAGTTTTCCCAAGGGAAGTTTATTGACGTCGTAATTGAGCTCGGTCATGGTGGCCGCGAAATACTGCTGGTTGAAGATCAGTTTCACTAAATCTTGGATTGCGGGATCAAGCTTTGATGACGGCTCTTTTGCAGCTATTGGTTGTAGATTTCCGTCTGTCCGTCTGTCTGTGGGTGGTCCGCAGTGGAAAGCTTTCTGTTAGTTCCCAGAACTCGGTTAAATTGAGTCCAAAATGTGGACACAAACCGGGACCTATGTCGGAAGTTATACTAAGAGGAGCCCCGAAATACCTATATGTGTGATATATTTAGAGCATAGCGAGTTTACGAGATTCAGAGGTCTTTTGGAAGGGAATGGAAATAGCATGCTTGCTGAACCTGTCGATAACGACAAGTACATTGTCGTAACCGTGTTTGTCCTTATTAAAAGTGCAGAAATCCATAGTGACATGTTCCCATGGGCGAGACGGAACAGGGAGAGGGTGTAGAAAACCGGGCTTTTTGTCCCGGGGAACTTGAATTCGTCGACAGGTATGACAGTTGCGGCAGCATTGTTTGACTGTCGAGGAAATTCCATTCCACCAGTACTGAGACGTGAGCATTTGAAGGGTCTTCTTCGCACTGGTGTGTGCTGTTTCCACTTGATCATGGACTTCGGGGATGATCAGAGTGCGAAGGAGATCGGTGTCAGAGACGAGAAGTCGGCCATCAAACAGTAGGAGATCGCCTTCCATACTGAATTTCCCGGGACTGGCAGACAAGGATTGCTTTCGCAAAGCTTGTAAAGAGGGAGAGGTACGGTTTGCTTCTAGCACTTGATGGACAATAGAGAATGCGGGAGAGAACGATGCCAAGTCTGTGGCAAGAGCGAGGCTTTCAACAGCTGTCGGTTGACGGATCTGTTGTGTGAGCAAGTCAGCGTCTACCTGCTTATCACGTAGAAGTTGTTGATCGTGTTGATATCTTTTTGCTACGTTACATTCGCCGAGCTCGTTCGTACGTCGGGAAAGAGCGTCTGCCAGAGGATTCTCAGCACCAGGCCGGTATGTAATCAAGAAATTGTAATTGGCGAGAAGCTCTGCCCAGCGGCTTGTCGGGCATTCAGCTGCTTGGAAGTCATAAAGTATTCCAGATCCCTGCGGTCCGTAACAACACGAACTTGATGTGGAGCTCCTGCAAGCTCAGCATGCCAATGTCCAAAGGATCGAATGATGGCTAACATTTCCTTGTCGTGGACAGCTTAATTAAGCTCAGCAGGGAGCATAACCTTGGAGAAGAAAGCGACAGGGAACCAGTCCTGGCCGTGCTTCTGGGACAGTACCCCAGCAACTACTCCATCACTTGCATCTGTCTCAAGAAGGCAAGTGAGGTCTTGTCTGTAGTGTCTCAAGGGAGGAGCTGAAATGAGAGTGTGTTTGAGCAAGTCAAAGGCAGCTTCACACTCTCTGGAAAAGCGGAAGGGAGCATTATTCTTTGTGAGCTGAATAAGAGGTTTCGCTATGATTCCATAGTTCTGAATGAAGCGCCGCCTGTAGAAATTACAAAATCCAAGAAAGGACTGGACACCTTTAGCATTGCTGGGATAAGACCATTCCTGAACGACAGAGACTTTCTAGGGGGTCAACTTCTAGCCCAGAGGTTGAAATAATCAATCCTAAATACTTGGTGCGCTTGAAGCTGAATTCACTATTTCGGATGTCGGCCTGAGGTCCAACAAGTGGTTGCAGGAATTGACCGTCATTACGTAATCTCACCCCTTCCTCAATAACAGCTATAACGTGACCGAGTCGGACACTTTCCTTGGCACGGAACTTTAGACCCAAATAAATCAGCCACAATATATCAAATTAACTATTACTCTCAGAATCTGATGAACTAGATATATCTACAACTTCTTGACAAGTTCGCGCGTTGTGACCAGCTTTTCCGCGCAAGTTCCACAGCGTCGTCCAGACGGTTGCCCCTCCTTCCGACTACCCTTCGACTCACGTACGTCGCGTCGTACTTGCTCATCCACATCCTTCTGGGATAAGATATCCTGTGCATCCTCCACTGTAGGTACCCCTACTTGACGGACACGAGTCTTTTTAGCCCTGCGGTGTTTGATTAGGGCTTCGTTGGCTGCTCGAAGCTTGCACTCCTCAGCGGATAGAAGGGTCATCTCATGGGCCATTCGCTCTGTCCCCTTGACTAACGCAGCAACTGTTTGAAAAAGTGGGGTTGGCGAGCTTCCTTGATGACGGGCAATACGGTCTCGTACAAGAGTCGACTGTGAATGTGCTTCAGTTGGGTTGCACGGCGTTTGGGAAACCCAAGGGAGGGAGTTAGCAGTCCACGGCCGAGAAGAAATTGGAGTCCGTAACTTCACATCAAGCTTTGAAGTCACAGCTTGTGGACCGAAAGGCATTAAGCCAGATCCACGGAATCCAGCCTGACAGTTTTCGACTATCATAGTTTCCCTATATGCTGCTTGAAAGGCTAGAAAGAACTCGACCTTCGTGATATGGTTGATGTGGGCCTTACTAAGAATGGAGGAATACTCCAGCCCTCCCCATTGATGCAAGCAATTGCTGTAGCCCATTCTCGATTGCCTGGCTGAACTGCCTTGCCTCTACCGCGCCGATCTGCACGGGTAACAACCATTCCAGGAAAAATTATACCCATCATAAACCCAATTTCGTCAAAGTTGTGTAAGTCGCAGTCCAAAACCCTATTCTTCGCCCGCATATTCGCAACAAGTCGAAACCACGCGCCAATTAGCTCTGGATCTTCGCATAAGGCCCTTTAGAAATCATAAACGCGATTGAAACGCGTCATTAGGTCCGGTTGTCGTTGTACAAATCGATGAGCCCAGAGCTTGCCGACACGTTTCCCCCCCGATTCGAGGATTAAATTGGCCATATCTTCTACGCCAGCTAGTCGGGGGGCATATTCTTTAGAATCCATATCAATTATATTCCGAATCATCACCTCCTCTTCCAGTTTAGTTAACTTCAGACTATTAGCCTTAGTTTCGAGGCGGCATGTTCGGCCAGCTATTCTATTGGAAAGGGTCGAAAGGGGTACTTTGTAGATCTTTGATGCGGAGCGTTGGCTTAGTTTTTTTAGGAAGTTCTAATAGCCTCGATAGCTAGATTGATTCGTGCTTCTTTGGTTTGAACTTTCATTTGTAGTTGTTGAGAAAACGCGTGTTGAAGTTGATGGGATGGAATGTGAAGAAAAGTGTCCGACTCGGTGATAAATCACGCTATACTTATTTAGAAGGTAGTGTTTGGCTATGCTACCACAGTTTGCTCCGAAAAGGCTTTCCTCCATACTTGATTTGGTCTCTACAGCGCTTCGGCATCTCTGAAAATCTAGCTTGTACCTCTTCTATCGTGATTTTACTCCACTCGTCTTGTAAAATCTCCCGAAGCTGATCTAAATTATCCCATTGCCGACGACGCATTCTCTGCTTAAGTATAGCCCCACAAGCTTCAATCGGGTTCAAATCAGGGCTGTTGCCAGGGTGTTCAAGGTTCTGTATACCTTGCTCACGCTTTATTAGGGTACAAATACTCGGAATATTCTCTCGAGTACGAGGATGCGTTCTCCCTTGTATACCATGGCTTCCATCGCCATCTTCTTGTAACATCCAGGCAACCGAAGGATCACAAGTGCGAGCGTCTTGTATAGCTTGTACATATACAGATAAGACCCTTTCAGAGTAGTACTGTTGTGTCATGGAATTGCCTTGCGACTGCTTCTCAACCTTGTGTGGTTTGCCAGCTTCCCACTCAGCAACACGCTTTTTGTATACCTTCTTCTTCGTACTTGCTTTTGCGAGGCTTTGACGGATATTTCGGCGTTTCGACTTTGTCCTCCTCGTCTGAGTAAAACTCTAGCTTCTCACACTTCCTGTACCAGTTGACCCAGCCTGCAGCGTGTAGTCGAACACCTCCAAGAGCTGGCCGCTCTTGTATATTATCAGGGTCATACCGATGCCCTCTCTCTCGTAGTATTCCACCGACCCTTATTGGCTTTGGGTCAACATGAAACTCATTTGTAAAGTATATGCCATCCCAGAATCCGAGTATAGGCCTGCCTTTATGAGCGTGGCCATATGCGACCCGATCTTTCTTATTCTGAGCTGATTTAACCTTTCCTGTATATGCCATTCGGTGGAGGTGGTGCTCCAGGGGGTCTTCCGAGTAGGTGAGAATATCGTCCAAGTACGCTGTACAGAAGTCATTTAAGTAGTTGAAGAATGTCGTTCATATAGCGCTGGTAGGTGGCAGGGCCGTTGGTAAGCCAAATGAAAGAACCTTGCACTTGCAGGCTCCATATCGTGTGCGGAAGGTGGTGTATTCCTCAGAAGAAGGGTCCATGCGTTTTATCACGTGACACTAGCTATCTTCATCTTACATGTGACTTCGCGCCGGGCCCACTGAGGCTGCTGACTAAACCTTGGCGCACCGCGTCTACTTATTGACGGGGCATCTCCAAATACTAGCTCTTTAGCTTTTAGTTTTCGTTGTTTAGCAATACTATTAGAGATTCTTTCTCTTTGAGTGTAGCCCTTCGTGACACGAATTCTATGGAAAGCCTGTCGAATGTCTAACTTGGTGAAAACGAGGTTGGAGATGTGAGTGAGCGTCTCATCAATTAATGGGAGAGAATTTAGGACTCTGAAGTCGATGCACAGACGCAAAGAGCCGTCCGGCTTTCGCACAAAGAGAATGGGGGCGGCGAATGTTGCTTGCGACGGTTCAATGAAGCCATTTGCCAGGTTATCCGTGATGTAGGTCTTGACAGCCTCAAATTCTTTTGTAGATATTCGGTACAACGGAGAGTACTTGAGAGCTTTCTCACCCTCTCCTTCCAGCTCAATACAATATTGTGGCCGTATGAGCGTTGAGGGGGAGGCACATCACTTGCAGCCTTGGAGAATACATGGGCCCACTCGTGGTATTCCGATGGGATCGGAGCTTCAATATCCAATTCCTGGATGCATGCAGCGAACTGCTGTGTTGTCTTGCGGCCAAGAGAGAGATCGACAGTCAGCTCAGCTATAGCAACAGTACGTTGTCTCTCTTGAGTTTGTTTCTCAATTAACGAGTCGATCTCTTGAAGAGTAATAACAAATACCTCGTCCTTCGACGCGAGACGACATGACGTGTGGAAAGCGGCGGCCCCAATGACATACACCATGGGATTATCTGTGACTCTATTACTGTATCGGCTAGTCCGTTGCCGGCGAGAGGAGAGCAAAGGAGGAGAGGCTGTCTTTATACTCGCTTTCTTTGCAGTGGGCTGCTTTGACTCGACAGGATTCTTTGTCGAGCCAGAGAGTTGGAGTTGTATGAGCCGGAGGGAATTGTCGTGGTCCTTTGTATGACTTCTGCTCCTTGAAACTAGAGCTTTCCGAATTGTCTCCACATTGACCTCTTTAGGAAGGGGAGACAAAGTTATGGAACATAAAACCTTTATGTTTCCTGTCATGCTTTCCTCCCTCGCGGAGGATAAAAAAAGCGGCAGAGAATAGCCAAGGAACACTAAACCCCAGCTCGAACCTACTCCGAACTCATAAATTGTATTTCTATCTACTTATTGACATCGAATATAATAAATAACCTGTCATTTTCCCTCCCGAGTCTCTACAATCCTTTAGCCTTTGAGGAATCTCGTCGACCCATCGGTTAATCGTGTCTTGTGATAGCTTTGCCCACCCTTCGAGAGCTAGCTCTTTTAAGGTGTCGAGATCAAAGTGAGGATACTGTTTGACGTGCTGTTTTGGAACTTGCCAGCTATTCTCAATAGGAGCGAAATCAGGTGAGCCGGCGCAGTTTACATACGTCTCGAGCCCCTATCTTTGCTTCCATGATTTCACGATATTTCGGCCTTTACTATAGCCTTGTCCTGCATCACCGTCTTCCTCGAGAACAAAGTCTCCTCCTCCTCCGAACTCAAGCCACGGAAGTACGACTGGCTGAAGGATTTGGTCGATGTACGTTCGGTGATTCATCTTTCCGTTTATATTGCCGGCGTCGTAGAAGATTAGCTCACTCTTGATATTGTAACCGACTGCTGCCTATGCGTGAAGTTTATAATCTAAATCAACCTCCTCCGGCACGTCCTCTTCTTTCCCTTTCTTCCTGACCTTTTTCTTTGTCTTCGATTGTACCTCTTAGATACAGTCGGGACAGTTCCGTTCGCCTGGTTTACGAAGGATGTAAATCTGACCTTGTGGGCCAATAGAGAAATGCATTTCATCTGAAAAGCGCACCCGATACCAGTCTTCTGGGTTCGGATATTTAGCTAACATGTCGATAGCCCATTTCTCTCTCTGTTTCGCAAGGTTAGGAGAAACAAAAGACTCCCGGCATGCAACACAATGGCGCCAGCCGAGCTGATTCATTCGAGGTTGTAATGTCTTCGTTGAAAATTTTAACTCGAGCCCTTCGACAAGAGATTCCCACGTTGAAGTACGTCCTTCGAAAATATTATCCTACACTAACCTCTCTGCTCGGTGAATGGCTTCATCTGTGAGGATTTGCTTCCGACCTCGAGTCTCTTTCCTTGGTGTATTATTATGATGCCGTTCTGGCTACACCAGACAGTTGGTGGGCAGTCCTCGGGCCAAACAAGTCTTCGTCGAAGAGAGTCTAACAATACGTGGTGTTGTGCTAAACAAGTCCTTTCAAGAATAACTCCATGATTTCCCAAATGTGCTTTTAAAGAAGGCGTATGCGACTGTATTCGTTCGTCAACTGTCAAGTTCAGGGTGGTGTAGTGGCTGATAGTTCCACCAGAGGCACCGTTGTAGCTTCTGACAGGAATATCAGTCGGCAGGCGACGAGTTGAAGGTTTAAGAAAAAAAGGAAAGAGACTTCAAAAGAGTGTAATCGATAAAACAATAGACATTTGCTCCAGAACCAAGAAGTGCGGGCAGCTTGTTCGACAGGCCGTTCTTAATTTAATGAGGGTAGCCTTTGTAGTCAATGATTGTCCACCAAGAAGCTTCGTAAGTTCAGGGTGTCGCAAGTCTTGTACAATGCCTAAGGAGGCTTTTCCTAGGCTTTTTCTTTTGGGCGCAGAGTAGGATCCGCGGGTTGAGTAGCATGTGCGTCTTCGTATACTTCACTATTGTCAACATCGGAGTCGCTGTGAGCTTCAGAGATGACGTAGAGAGTTGGGAGTAGATCGCTTTCCAGAAGCATAGTCATATTGATTGGCGTAGACGGTGCGTTTTGCAGTCTGTCCTTGATCTTCTGCTTGGAATTCTGCGACCCATTCTTTCAAAGTCCTTGTGTTCTTGTACTCCGAGTGGAGCTGTCGGCGCAGGCGGGGAAGAAGCTTGTCTCGAAGGTCCATTTTCAAGATGGATACGTCCATCTTGCGAGCTGTGCTGGCCAAAGTTCCAAACTTGTGGTAAAACTCCCAGAAGGACTCTCCTGACCTCATGTGCAAAGCGTGGTAGTTGTCACCGGCGGTTTGTTGCTCATGAGGGTTGGAAAGAAAAGAAACCACTTCTTCCACGAGGTCGAGAGCTTCGACGAGATTTCCGCCAGCATCGAGGGTTGGCTCCAAAAAGGTGAGTGCTAGGAAGATTTAAGCTATGCCTTCAGTTTGGCACAGAATCCAATCTTTCCGATGTTCTTCGACGTAGAAATAGGCGTTCCAGCGGCGCAGTGCATTTTCGACTTGCACTTCCCAGAGCCGTGGACTGTAGGCTATTCCGTCACAAAGCTTGTTGTGCAAGTTGGGCATCTTCTCCATGCGAGTTGCTGTGGACGTCGAAGATATACCACTCCTGGCTGGAGATTGTCGAGAAAAGAAAAGGTCTTCGATTGAGGGTCGTGCTGCATTCGAGGGTCGTAACATCTGAGGCTCGAAAGTGACCGAGCGGTGTGCAAATACAGATGTGAAAGCTTGTTGAGCCTGTAGGCGCGTCTACAGGCTTCGAATTCCTTTTTGTATTTCTCTGATTGTCTCGAGTAAGGCCGAGTCGCTGGGCGAGGAGGGAGCAGGGACCGTGTGCATACGAATTTTCGATTCGCCTTCTAAGGGAGCGCTCTCAGGAGAAAGCTGGTCTGGATCCTTGTTCTTGCCCTTGATTTCCTTTGGAGGCATTCAGTCGTCTTTTTTCCCGGGAGAAAAACGCTTGATCTGGTGCGAGGTGCTCGTATAAAAGGAAGGGGAAAGACGGGGGTTGTCTAATGGTGGTGGGCGATTTTCCGTTCGTCAAGTCATACCTGGAATAGGCCTTCTCTGTATAGAATCTGTCCCGTAGTGACTGTTCCCAGAGGAATGGGAGGGGGAAACTTACTGTCTTCCCAGACGGTATAAAAAAGAGCTTTAGATTATGTGGCGCCCAGCTCTATCAAGACAGGGGTCATAAAGATTTCTGTCTCACATACCCTTAAGGCACAGTGTAGACGAAGGGGGTCTCTTAGAATCTAAAGCTATCCAAGGAAGAGAGAAAGAGGAAGCTGTTGCTATATACAAAGTCTCGGGAACTAGCCCCAGAGGGATGTCAGTGGGGCTTCGGAAACGAAGCTCAGTCGCGTGACGAGAACATAAAGGGGTAAACCCATGCTAGACCGTCCCAAAGACCTCATTTCGAGCGGTATCCACGAGGGCCTCAAGCTCAGAAACTACAGCAGGGTTTGTAGGGACCTTATCAACATCGTCAAGGTCGTCAAACGGGTTACGAGCGAGCGGGGAAGAGATTTCAAGGCTCTGAAAGCCAATTTATTAAATATAATACGTAGTTGGTCCTTTGTAGTATAATGATCGGGTGAAGAGAGGGCTCGCGATGGCGAGATCTTACTAGGGGTTGGAAATGGTTTTACTCTTGGAGGTCTACGAGGTTTCCAGGGTCTGTAGGCAAAGTAGACCTCGTACATCACGATAATCGACGATAACCCCTATCAAAAAAAACCTGTTTGGAGGTCAAGCTGTGAGATATTTCACGGTTTGGTAACATTAGGTGACACAGGCCGTTCCAAGGCCGGTGCACGGTATTTCTGTCAATCAATTACCTATACCACCATCTACTTGTACTAGGTTTCCTCAAGCATCGGTAAGCGCGCCGCTCCTCCAGCAAACCATCTGTATCGATGGAATCTGGACATTTCACCGATCGTGAGATTCTGATTTGGTGGTTTGCCCTGGCCTTGCCTTGGCCATGTTCCATGTCACGATATCTCTGCACCAACCACTGCCAACCGCTTTGAAACGTAAGCCTCTTCTTGGTACTTCTAAACATTAGTAAACAAGGGTGAGTGGTAATCAATAATGCCAATCAGGTCCCGCATGCTTTCTGGTGCTATTCTTGAGCGAACCCCTACGCCCTGGCCATTCCTTGATCCATCAGTACTCCCTAATTATTGGCCCCTGCCAAATTTGCAATGTGCGCCGACCCCTTTTGTCAGACCCCATCCCACCATTTTCACCCTCTCTTCCTCTTCTTCTCCTCACTTACCAAGATCTCTCTTCCCACAGTCATTACTTGTCGCTCTTCTTGTAAATCCCGTTTACTCCTTCTCATTGTTATTCTAACTCTCAGTCATTCATTACAAGAGAAAAAGCCAGTTAGACGCTATATGCAGAATCGACTTTCGCTCGTTTTCCCAACTGTTCAATTGAGATAACCTTTCACCAACAGACACAACCCAAACGTCTTATTCACCAGACTTTGTGTTGAAGGAGACTGCGAAGCATTGATTGCTTAGCGCGTTGAGAGGCATCGCCAGTCGTACATATCATCCTTCACAGATTTCAAAAACTACGAAAAGAGAATCAACTCTTTTTATCAAGATGCAATTCACATCAACCACCCTCTCTGTGGCCTTCTTCGCGGCCTTGGCCTCCGCTCATGCTCACCATCCACAACACTACCATGCTCGCCGTCAGGTATCCAACTCCACTGAGCCTTCGACTACTTTGACGGTCTTTGCTACTTCAGTCCACACTGTTTTGGCCTGCGCATCGTCGGTCACTGACTGCCCGCTTCTTGCGACCGGAACTGGATCTGGAGCATACAGCGTCGTTACTGAGACTATTGCTCTTACCACCGTAAGACTACACATCAACTAGAGATGTAAACAATACTAATTAACCAATAGACTGTCTGCCCAGTCGCCGAGGCCGCATCAATCAGCTCGTCGCTTGCCTCATCGTACTCATCCGCCTCACCAACTTCTATGCCATCAGACGCGCAAGCATCATCCACAACCACAACTGCACCTCTCGGTACCGGTGTATCAAGCGGTTCCGGATCTTCGGAATCCGTCTCCTCATCCGGTGAGGATGTTATTCTCACCTACACCCTCGGTGCCGGAACCTCCACGTAAGCTCTCATTTCCCGATGTGGCAACACGCCGCAAATGAGACTAATATAGATATAGAACTATTGTAACCACCACCATCAAACACACATCAACCAACACCGTCTACGCTACAACTACCACAGCAGCTGTCGAGGCCGAAGACGAACTGACCACCACTCTCAGTGGAACATCAACCTCGACGCGCTACATCACCGTTTTAGCCGTTGCAACTGCCTCGAGCAGCGGCTCATCTGCTTCTCCGGAAAACGAGGCCGCTGTATCTGGCTCATCAGGAAACTGTGCTGCCCCTGTAACGGTCACTATTGCTCTCTCCACGGTTACAGTCGTACGTTTCCCCATCCGTCCACCGTCCCCCCTTTTCCAGCCAAACTCACAAAATCCTAGACTGCCACCGCCTCAGGCTCCTCAGCAACAGAAGTTGTTGCCGACTCAGATGATTCCACCTCAGGAGAGAGCGAATCAGACAGCAGCGAAGACGCGTCGGCCACCGTCTCCGACACAGTTGTTATCGTCAGTACTATTGACGTCGTCCCCCTCGCCACGATCGCCACCAGCATTGCCCCTTACGGAAACGGCACCGTTTCTAGTATGGCGCCATCCGGTTCTGGATATCCCAGCGCCACGACGCTCATCACTCAGTCGGCTCCCGTTTCTACCGACTACTAAACACCTTGACGCACACCTTTTGCCAAATACTTAGCCGAATGTCTTACGACACACAATTTTACATTCTTGGGAACAGACTCTTTTGAAATCTCGCGTTTTGGTGAAATGAAAGGGGAGGGCATGCGGGAAGCATGGAAATGAAGTTTCTCTGTCGATCTGAGCGCGATAGGTCAGGAGTACAAATCTGGGATTTGATGGATGGATGTAAAGGGATATCTATTCATCACTCTTTGTACGTCGTGTCTATTGAAAAAAAGAAGAAAAAAAGGGCAATGTACAGTTACCATGCACCATCTCACAAATTTCAGACCTTTTTAAATGGCTGTAAAACTATTTCGGAAAACTAATTAGAATGGGTGGGCTGTAACCCGTCGTCCGACGGTTGCAAGTATGGTGGCATTTGAGCCAAATGCAAGCCTGTCTGTAGATCCCGCACCTACTAGCCATGTGCTCCTGATTCTCTCACTCTCTCGCTCGTGCTCTGAAGATCGATCGCTTCACCTTTTTCTCGACATTTGGCAGCAGCATGACTTGCAGTTGACGCTGGAGATGTAGATAGACACGAGCTACTGAACGAACAAGCACTTGCTGTTGACAGATTTTCTGTGACACTTCGACGCGGTAGAAACTAGCTGTGCAAATACACTGATCTCTTGGCTATACTCGTACCAGCAAGAAGTATAAATAGACTGATGCTACCAACTTGCCTAACTGCTTTTCGGTGGGGATCATGAACTTTGAAATCTGGAACCCAAGCCCATGGCAGGCTTGGCAAGTTGACCTGGGAAACATGTCGAAGTGAATCTGTAGTGAAGCATCGCCAAACCGTAACTACTGCCGTCGTACTCATCTATTCACTACCAACATCAGGGTCAAGAAAGCGTTTCTTTCTGAAATTTGAATGTGTGAATAGTAGATCTGCCTCTAACCTTCTTCGTGCTTCTATTTCGTGATTCTTCAGCGTCCGTAAGCAGGCTAGAGTCAAAGTCAGTGATACGCCATCGCCTGTCAAACTTCCAGGAAACATCTGCCCAGTATTACTACACACCATCAACACCAACACCAGCATCCTCCTTTATCACTACACTTGCTCACTTCAGTTTCTTGTATTATACATCACTTAACGGCTATTGCACACTCTACAACCTTCGCTGTATTCCCTTCTCGATCGTGCCCCGCGCATCCTTTTATTCCCTTGCCCGTTTGCGACCATTCAGCTTATTTTGAACCTGAAAGATCGCCATTGCAGCAACAGCAACAGCACGACATAGTTCACCACCCTCACAGAGCAAAAATACCAACAACTGTCAGCTACCGTGAAGACCTCACAATGGTCGGAGCCCCGGACGACCTCAGCGACCCAGCGCGCAACGTCGATCTCGGCCTCATAACCGAAGAGGCCAACGACATCAGAATGCATACGCCGCCTCCGCGCATCGCAGCACGTTTCTATCGGCCTGCAAACAACCGGCGCAAGTCTTCTGCTGCATCTTCAAGACGGAACTCCATCTCCTCAGTACATTCGCACGCCTCGAGCCGTCATGGCAGCCATGTCGGTGGAGCACAGAGCAATCACATCGCGCAACATTTGCGACGAGCATCCATCATCGAAGACCGCAAAGCGCGCCTGGCAGATCGGGCAGCGCACGCCGAGAAAGTGCGCTTACGGGCAGCACTCGCGAAAGCAGCGCCGCGAAGCACGACGAACCGCGAGGAGCGAGCGTTGGCAGCACAACAGGCGCGTGAGAAGAATCTCGCTGAAATTGTGGCAAGCTGTGCCGAGGAGGTGAAGCGGGCCAAGGGGATCGCCGAAAGTATGAAAGAGAAGCGGGAAGCGGAGACAAAGAAAATGCGGAGGGAGATGGAAGAACGGCTTGCGGAGGCGGAGAAGAGGAGGGAGGAGACATTGAATAGAGGGAACAATGGGAAGAGGGGACGTTCTTTGAGTCATCCTAGGAAAAGCTCAAGTCCGTTGCCGGTTATAAGGGAGAGGATGAGTGAGAGTGCGGCGGCGCTCAGAATACAAAATCGCTGGAGGATACATAAAAAGTGGAAGGCGCTCAAAGATTTTGCAGATCTTGGACTCACGATTGACGGGGTGCGAGACACTTCTTTCGGGGAAGTGGTGGATCTTCTAAACCAACACAAGGTGCTTCTTAGCACTGGGCAAATACTGAAGATATGCGGATTGAAGGAAGGAGAGGCTGGATCTGTTAGCGAGCTGTCTGCAGTTCGGACGTTTCTCTCTGCCTTTGTCATCCTAGGTCATCCTACACAAGTGCTTAGTGGCAAAGGCGAGAGCAGTGAGCAGGAGCAGGTGGGAGTGCTATCAATGGGTAGTAATGATCTAGCTAATCCACAGTTACAGGATCTGGTGGCGAAAGCTCGCGATCTTCTGATTTCGTTTGAACATGTTCTGTCGAGATTAAACAGCGCCAACAATTATACACCACCGTTCTCACAAGCTTCGACGATATCGGAAGCGTACGCGAAGTTCTACAATGCTTTTATTGCCTGGAAGTCGAGGGACTCAGATGCGATCATTGAGATGATGATTCTGCAGTTTGTAGAGCTGGATTCGATATGGCAGACTGTGAAAGGCAGTACCGAGGAAGCGGTTACAGATTCGTATCGAGCCGGCATAAGGGAGAACCAGCTTAAGCTTATCGTCAGGATCAAGAAACTTGCTGGGCCTGTTGAAGGCAAAAAGTTGATCAACGCCGCCCTTCTTGAAGCTCGAAAAGCGAAGGAAGCAAAGGCAGCAAAGAAATCGAGGGGAGATTCAAGGCCGAGGGCAGCTGCATCTGAACCACCAGCTAGTATACCTGATGCTGAGAAGTCTGTCACATCTCATCTGCAAACTCTAACACCTCCCGCGACGCCTTCCGGTAGCCAGAACTCGAATGCCGATCTGATGCGGACAGCCAATTCCATACTACCTGACAATCGGATAGTAGCACACGAGTTGGCTATCAGCAAAGAGTATCGCATCGACATAGAAGATTGCCAAGAACAGAAAGGGCAGTTGATGCAGTTCATATTTGACTCTATGAGACAAGAAGTTGCTGCTGGAAACAGCGATGGTTGGGTGCTTGCGATGGCAGAGAACATCAAAACCAAGCTTCAGCACTTGCTCAAAGAGGGCAATTCGATGTATGTGTTGATCGGGGAAGCACTGGATCAGGAAGTCATTGCCCGTGAACTCGCGAATGGTGCATTCTCATATGAGAAGTTCTTCACGTTCATGGCATCCTTACTGCCTCGACTATGCGCACCCTTTCGTGATGACGAGGTTAAAGATCTGGCGGACAACAAGATGCAGAACGGTGATATCGTCAGTCGGCTACAAGCACTTATGGGCTTTATCGACCTGATGCAGCTAGATTACGCAAATTTCATGCTCCAACAATCAGCGCCAGAGATCATAAAACACGCCGGTCCCTACGAGACGAAACGATTCGCTGAAGCATTGGAAGTGAGCAGAAACGACTTAACACATACAGAAGCCGCATGGCGGATAGCACGAACCAAAGTCCTCACCGAAGCCGCAAAACGCGACCCCGAAAATGTCCAACTAGCACGGGCCCAACCAACACCAGACAAAATCTATGCTCAGATGCTCGTGGACATCTTCACGGCCATCGATACATCGGTCTCCATCCCCGAAACCCTTCAGCTCGACACCAAACGCATCACACGCACTAGGATTGACCTCCTGCGCATCATCACCGTCGGCGCAATCCTTCTGCAAGTTAAGAACCTGCTTAAACGCGACGTACGTGCGCCGTGGAAAACAGAAGCCACACGTTTGTTTTCTGTACTTGAGAACTCGAAATCCGCAGAGCAGGCAACGCAGGGGATCCAAGCGGCGCTGGAATCCTCACGCTCTATGCCTGCGGCTACAAAATCGCATATCCGTGGCTTGGTCACGCGTATCGTCACCGCCTCCATCGAGATATCTACTGCTAGCAGCGCAACAACACTACGAGATCCGGTGATGAGACTCCTGCTCACGCGCATACGGGGCCATCTCTTAGGCCGCCTAGCAGCGAACACGGAGAAAGAGAAGGTGCGCATCGCGAGCATGGCGAGTGAAGCTCTTATAACACTTGGCCTGCCGGAGTTTGTGGCGAGGATTCGGGGGATGGTGGAGGAGGTTGGACGGGTAGGCGTGTTGGATTCCGAGAGTCATGGGGGGTGGTATGAGGTTGTTGCTGGGAAGGCAGAGGGCCAACCATCTACTCCAACTTAGTTCGGTATTTCCCTCTAGGGTCGGGTGGCTCAGTCTTTTGGTGACACGGTGTTCAAGACTTGGGTCATGGGAATTGGGTTTATTGGAAATGGAATTAACAGACGGCGTGGCGTTGATTGGTTGGGTTGGGTTGGGCTGGGCTGGGCTTGGATGGGATGTATTCATGACTTATGATATCAGTGGACAGGCAGGTAATTGGAGCTGCCGTGTGCGGCTGGCTGGGACGTTACGCTTTTACTTCAGGCATGATATACTCAGGATTGGGATCAATTTAATACTTGTGGTACTCAGGACTGGCAGTTCCAGTTCGTCGAATTCCTCCTCATTTCCATGATTCTCCCCACAGCATGGGGTTTTTTTTTTTGGGCTAACACCGACCTCAATTCCGAAGTACAACCTGGCTCCTCATTACATGTATTCCAACTACAGCCTGTAAGGATGAGGCAGTTACTTCTACTGTTATCGAGGACCTCCTACCAGGACATGTGATTTTCCTCGTGGGCTTCAGCGGTAACGTATCCCATTTTTATAATTATCTACGAAGCAGTGTGCCGCTTACCAGTTTCAGAGGTGGATGACTTTATCGTGTCCCAAGTTCTTTTTGGGATGTTGTGAAGTAGTTCGTTCGAACAGCAGCACCCGTCCAGTTCCTTGGATCTTTACCAGCAACTTTATCCTGTCGAGTGGCGTTGGACACCGTGGCGTGCTGGTAAGAGGGGCTGTGTCAGGCTGTCTTGCATGGAAGCAAGTATTCGAGTTTTCGAATCGTCCGGATTCTAGCCTGTGCTGAGCGATTGTAAGACCGGTGAGATATACTACTTTCCCTTCTCCACAACACCAGTAAGGGCCAGATAATTAGAAATCGTAAGTGTTAGGCATCGAAAGCGCATCGTCCGAATCGTCCTTGTTAGAAATTCCAACATATCGTTCTCCCCTTCGTTGTACTACTCTATGCGGACAAGTGTAGAAGCAAGCGAGTGTTCAACTGCTCGAGATTGCAAGTCTATATATAGTTGTGGTGATAGAGAGTAGAGACATATCCTCAAACTGCTTTTACACGAATCGGCCTTGTAATAAATTCCAGCATATCGTTCTCCCTTCATTGTACAACGCGAGCGAATAGACCAGCAATTTTTCAACTGCTCGTATATCCCGGGATATCAAGTCTCCATGTAGCGATGTTAGTTGAACCGCGCAAGCAGGTGCCAAAGTTCTCGCATTGTCTAGCGAATTTCAATCTTATTTTTGAGTAATTTAGTATAGGAGATAACAATCATTTCAAAAACCACCTAGCTGGTTAAATGCGTGGGTGCCAGTGGGTCCACCCTCCATTATGTATACTGAAGAAAGAGATTGTAAAAGTACGATCATCTCAAAGGTAGAACCAGAGCTCTCAGGAAGAGGGCGCCGGATTGGCTGCCTAAGCGATCACTCGCGTTGCATTTGCTCGTCTACCTCCCTCTGAGCTAATAGGTCTTACGTATCCTCTATAGTAAGTGCACCTCCTTGACAGATACGAGTCTTTTTGGCTCTACGGCGTTTGCTGAGAGCTTCGTTTTCTTTTCGAAGAATACGGACTCCGGCAGTGACAAGAGTCAACTGGTGAGCTAACAGCTTTGTACCCTTCGCTAACGCAGCAACTGTCTCCAAAGGAGAGGTTGGTGAGCTTCCTTGGTGACGAGTATTTCGATTCTTAACCAAAGTTGTTTGCGAATGAGCATAGTTTAGCTTGCGAGGAGTCTGGGAAATCCAACGAGTTCGTCACTTTACAACTAGCTTCAAAAATACCACCTCCGGATCAAACAGTACTAATCCAGCCCCGCGGAATCCAGCCTGAGTATTTTGAACTGTAATTAACCGTTGGTTACCTGCGTGGTAATTTGGTTGATATCCGCTTTGATAAACGCCTCGATTTGGCGTCCATACATACGTCGAAGAACACTAAATACCCAATATCAAGCGGCTGAGTTAGGTGAGATAAATGAGGAGGTAGTTGAATAGCTAGTTATGATGTTGTTCTTTCTGCAATAGTTGTCAAAGAAAATTGATTCGTGACTTTTGTGTCTATCAAGTACCAAAATTCGATACCCTCCATACATATAAGGCCTAGTATGCTTGTTGAAGTGTTTAATCCAATCCAGGCCCGTTTGATTGTTGGCCCATCCTGTAAGTGGCCAAACCACGATAGCTCAAAAGGTTATGGGTTCTGAAATTCAATTAAGAAGTGCATAGGGAACCAGCTTACTGTAGGCTCCCTCTCTATTTAAGTATATGTCTGAGATGCACCGAATATTCTGGATAAGTAGTCTTCTGACAAATACAAAGGAAAGCTTCGAACAGTATAGAATAGAAGGTCCTGAAAGAAGCGACTCGGACTTTCTTGGCCTAGTCGTCTGCATACGTACTTGTTTTAGAGCCCACGTGATCGAAAATGCTCCATAGGATGTAAAATGACAAACAGCCGACAACAGCATGCGTTGGATACATTAAATATGTCGGGAAGTCAGGTATTCTTGATTGATACCTCTTGAGATTGATTGCTATACTGAGTGGGCTCGTCTTCGGGACGTCTCCAACAGCTTCCGATCTTCACGCCTCCTGCGCATACGACAAATATGCCTTGAGGGAGCTCAGTTGCTATGGAATACAGCGTAGAACGTCGGCAGCCACTATGTCTGTCCTCCTTAGAGATTTAACAGACAGCTTCGAGAACACCACTATAATTAGAACTGGAGGGTGGATACTGGCTGTCGCTCTTAACCCACAACGCCCTGTCCAGTGAGAGAAGAAAAGTGAATCCATCTTCCTCCTCTCATGTAAGTTCTAAGTCACCCCTATTTTAAGCGATGACTTAGATTCCACATATAACTAACGAATGGCTGGCAAACTGAACACAAGGACCAAAGCCTCATTTGTACTCTACAGTGGGATATCTACAGACCAGTCATCTTCCCAATTAGGAGCTGCAGTTTCCAATTGATCGCATCATTGTTACGGAAGCTAGAGACAGTACAAGGCTGTACATTCCGGATTTTTGGCGGTCACTATATGATGGGAACAATGTCGGATGTGAGGTGCTGGGATTTGAGAGCTGGGACTACCGAGTCGAAAGTTTGCTTACAGCAATGATACAGCAAGCCGTCGTCGAGCATAATCATGTTACATACAATAAGCGGCTTGTTATTGGGGATGTACATTCATTTGTCGCTTGGGTAGTGTGCTCATTTGCATAATCGTATGAGGGCCTTGCAGAAGCTGCAGACCGTTCCCCTAAAACGCCATACGCGTACTCCTGCAACACGACTTCCATCGGTATACCAGGAGCTCCCTTTATCTGCGAAAGCATAATTCATACGCAAGATGGTCTAATCAAATGGCCTGACTTCAATACCTACAGCAATTTCCACGCATCCCTGCATTGTTTCGAGATATCAAATCTCACGCGAGATGAGGAAACTTTCACTGCGACGTCAGGCCCAAGAAAACGGTACACAGATTTCTACAAGGACTACTAGTCATAAAAGTGATTCGAGGTAGAGGCACGGCGCATATTCGAAGCATTTCTGCAATCAAATTGCAACACTGCTCCCGAAAGATTCGTACTTCAGACCACGCTGCAGACCGAGAATGGCACAGTTGTTGTACATTTGCTTGCAGGTAGTCAAACGGAACGGGTCGTTTTATTGACGTGTCAACGAATTGCATCTCTGCAAAGTTGCAGCGAAGCGACGGGACGGCTGCTTCGACGAGTTCCTGATAGCGCCAGAAGAACTACGCTCTGCTTATTAAACCACCAATTCTTCAAGTAAAGAGATTGGAAAAAGAGCCAGCTCATGATCAATCACAAGATCATCTTCTAGATCGGATGCCTCTGTCTCTATATTGTAGTCCGCATAGCAAGCAGGGAGGCCATGCTATCCCGTACTCATTTCGCAATGTACTGTTCCGGATTTCCTATCAAACTGGCAAGTAGCCTGGCAAATCGATGACTATCGAAAGGTGTTCCCAGAACTTGGGACAACCCCAGATAATGAAGGATTAACACACCATCCACCCGCATATTCCAGTTACTATGCTCATGAGGCTGTCTATTTGTAATTGGCGTTTCCGGGAGTATACATGTTAGGGCACACGATGAGCTGGTAGGGATCGCTGGCCAACGAGATCGTGCTGCTCCTCCTCAGCCACTCTGAATGCCAGTCAATATCCGTCATCCCATTGGTATCCAGAACTCCATCGAATCACAGCTGAGATCAGTCCATGCGGCACGGCCCTGTGCGGGGTAGATCAAAGAGCTGTCATCCCCATAAAATAAATAAATGATCCTCTGGTCCTGGTTTTCGAGATCTTTCATGTAAGCGAAGTGGAGATATCTCTGCTGGAGTTGTACTCTCGAGAGGCAACCCTCTCCACCACGTCTGGTCGAGCCGTCGACTTCGATCTGAGTAGTGATTGAGAAGATGAAAGAGTTATTAGCGCTCTTTCTTTGCTGTCGCTTGGTTCTGGCTCTACCCGGAGGACCGACGCAAACTTTCTCCTCGTCGACTTCGGTCCTGCAACAGTCCTCTTTGCAGACCACGCCTGCCCCTCAAGTGAATCCTATCAACGCCAATGTTAGCTTAAACATATGTGGATGGGTGGATGGAGACATAAGTCAGTGGTTTCCTTGATTGGTAAAGCGATGCGCGTTGCTGATGGCCTCTAGACGAACCCCTAAAGTGTTCGGATGTGGAGGCGACATGCCTCTGGAACTCCAAGCATAACATAGTTGGGTGTATGACCGGGTCCAGTAAATCACTCCCGGCGTTTTCGACAGAATGTCAGGACTATGCTGCGACGATCACTTCACCGGCAGCATCAAACGTCCAGCTTTGGTAGGTGAACTTCATTAGTTGACAACGTAGTGACTGACTCTTTGACAAAGCCCTTCCTCAGCACCATATTGCAACACAGGTAGCTTCCCTGCCTCGTACTCGATGTTCCCTTGTCAAATGACGAAAGCCTCGAAAGCTATTAAGGTAGTGCTATCTGGAACCGCCCTGCCGACACCAGAGTCGCTGCCACTATATCTGGGGTCCGACGGACGTGTATTCCATGAGCCGGTGGCTACCGACTTTTCACAAAAGGGATCCATCATAGCAGCGTGCGTAGGAGGAGGAGTATTGCTGCTTGGACTGCCCTTCGGCATCAAGATGGCCTTAAGGAAGCTGCACTGGCAGATGGCAGAGAAAGCACCCAAGACAAGGAGCCTTCGACATCCGTTCGTACAGAAACAGCTGCCACCCGGACCGAATTTCCTTTTCTCACAAGAATGGCATGGAACCCCTGCGGCGCCCTATCCGAATGCTCATCTAAATTCTGGTGATAGGAATGTGGCGCATTATTACTGACGTTGAAATATTAGCAGAGATGTTGGGAAAATCAGCGCAAGATCTATGGTTTAGGTTGTACTTAGAGCAAGTAATTGGAAAGAGAATGAAAGTATCTATCCTCCTGAATCCACTAGTCGTGGAACGGTTTACTTTGGCGTTGCACTATGTCAGCATCATTTACTTCCGTGAACGCTGTAGTTGGAGTATACTGTCTCCCATTTCACCTTTCTTGTGATTCCCCCCTCCAGATAGAATAGTGGACAATCCAACTAGCAGGGACGTAAGGAGTACAAGAAGTTGTTGCAAAGTGTTGGGACGGACTATGAAGCTGGAGCAACAGTAGCATGTTTGGCAAACAGAAGGACAAGCTGAAGGAGTATGTGATTCAGTTTGTTCTCCTACTTACTTGCCTTGAATTGAATTTCATGCTTACCTATCCAACTACCTTATGGCTAAGCAAACATTGCGGCGGATCCACGGTCTCCCGAGTGGACTGAGGACCATTTAGCACCTCAACCTACAGCCTGTGGGATCCGGAGTCTTGCTAGGGACTTTAAGAAGACGGCGATAGCGTCATGGTGGGCGAACGTCGAGCCTACGCTCTCTGGCGGGTACAGGGAATGGGCCCTTCCTTATGAGGTAAAACCATTAAAGAGCTTGATCTCGCCCGCTCAATCCTCCACCGACTACTTGCAATACGCACAGGACATGGGGACTTTGACTGGTACCACACGAAGTATAAGCATGAAGACGCGGTGCTAGACTGCAACTGTGGCATGAAGAAGATGCCAGATCATTTGGTCCATTGTCGCAAGACATTCCGATACCTATGGAACTGGCCCTTCAAACCCAAAAAGCCCCCTCGCAACCAGTCAGATAGCTGGAAATATCTGAGCCGCTTACCAGCCTCCCCAGAAGAGTTTGAAAAGTTCCTACAAATCACCGGGTTCTACGGAGGGATCTGCATCTAATGTCAAGAAAAAAAAAATTTCTCCCTCTTTTACTTTCTTTACTGTCTCGTTTTTGGCAAGGCTAGCTGTGTTCTTCGTACTTTGATTTATCTGGAAATGTTACCTTTGTTTAAAAAGCTTGTATCTAGTCTTTTAGGCTGTTGAACCAGTACTATTTGGACGTTGGAAAATGTTGTAATTTGGACCTCCCTTTATACAAATTAGTTTAGGAGTCAGTCTCCTTTTTGAACTCATCTGCGGCCACACTATATGGAGGGGGTGGTTTTCTAAGCACAGTCACCTACTAGGCCCTCCAGGCCTAACCTTCGACCTGTTTTCTGGCGCATTCATGTATATAAAGCGCTATCTTAGCACGTCCTCATACCCTCCAGGAGGTTTTCATAGGACGAAAATAAACACCATCATCACCATCATACCTTATGGCTAAGTGGCTGTTACTAGCGATTTAGTGGTACTCTCCAGAGTATTAATAGGCTCTGCCTTGTTACCAGATTGCTGGAGGTAGAGGTATCAATACTCTTCTTTCTTCCCAGTCCTTTACTTGTTGGAGAACATACAATCCAAATACAAACTTATTAAAGAAAGTGCCTTTTAAAAGACAAGAGTGAAGTCTTTGATTGTTCATTGCGCCTCTGGAAGATTCTGATGTGCAAGGGTTGAGCATCTGTCCCACGATCAATCAGTTACTCGGGGTGGAATTGTGGAATTGTGGAGTTGGCATGTATCCTTGATCTTTTGGGCATAATTTCTCAAGTAGCCGCAATCTGGTGAGATGTCGTATCTTTTCTGTTGTACATCAGCTTTGATCGACACAATCGTATATCAAAGGACTTACGCCGTTGCAAACTGGGTCACATTACTAGGTGCAGATTCGAAGGGAGTGTAGGAGATAGACTCACGATAAAACAGCGGAAGAAGCGGCGCATGCGATTCGGCGGCATTTATGTCCTTCTGTATGGCATCTTTGTTCTGTCTGTCCCTTCAGGGTGCTGATGTTGGTCCTGGTAGCTTCGTTGCCAGCTCTTCCAGCCAAGTTTCCAGCAATTCACGGAGAACTCCTATTCGTATTCTTGTTAGCTAAGCCAAGCTACGTGTTGTAAGTTCTGGTAACTGCTTGCGAGGGGAAGCATTTGGTTGCGGGTGGTAAGTGCGAGTGCATGGTTGTCAGAGCGGAGAATGGCGCTATAAATGAGGTTGGGGAGGAGGATGAAGAGAACTGGGAGGTAAGCGTGATAAATACTGTTGGTAGTACTGATGGTGCTGATGGTGCTGATGGTGCTGATGGTGCTGATGGTGCTGATGGTGCTGATGGTGCTGATGGTGCTGATGGTGCTGATGGTGCTGATGGTGCTAGTGGTGTACTTGTTGTATGATGCAGTTGGATGATAGACTCGACACCAGAGTGTGTTTGCATTGCAGCTTCTAACGCTGAACAGGATAAAACATGTTGTCTTGAGACGGCTTTTATGGATGCTGCCAACAAGCTTCGATAACTCGGCGAGAAAAACATTTATGGTTAACTCCTCGTCAAAATACTCATTTCCGGGATTCATCAGACTGAACCCCAAAAGTCTCAGTGACTATGTCGGAGAACAATACATTATTCTCCGAAACATCTATCAGGTCAACGACTGTTTTTAAAAAGGACTCACTAATGAGGTGATAAAATTTCAGGTGCGCTCAGCGTGTGCACATTAAGGATTGGAAGTAAGATAGACCAGAGTTCCACGCTGTCTAAATTATTAAATTTGCATCCCACCCCTGCTAGAATCAGGGGGTGCTACCTGAGATGCGAATAGTTCGGTACTGCCAGCGCTGGAGAGTGCATGGGTCTTACGTCGTGGATTAATTGCATTACTAGATCACAGCTTTGCGCGTGCCTCAATAGCTTTATGCTTATCCCCTCCCTGCTTGAAGTACTCCATGACTTTCTGCCTAGCCACATCTACTACAGCAGCATCTTCTACGGTCGCTGGGACCTGCACTTCCTTCTCGAACTCCTCATGCACCGCATTCTCCACAAGCTCTCTCAACACTCGTCGGAGCGTCTTTCCGGAGCGAGTCTTCGGTATCATGCCTTTACCTTGGATCATGCCGCCGAGAGAAGCGATGGCGCCGATTTGCGATCTAACGAGCTTCTGGATCTCGAAGTAGAGTTCTGGACTAGGAATGGCGGAAACAGGGTGGGATGGTGTAGACAATGTGACAAACGCAAATGGCAAATGTCCCTTGAGAGCATCTGGGATGCCTACTACGCAGCATTCAGCTACCGAAGGATGAGAGGAAATGGCCTGTTCAATAGATCCTGTGTAGAGTTAGCTCCCCATTGTATAAAAGTCAGATCACAAATGCACTCACCAGTGCTGAATCGGTGTGCAGCAACATTGATAATATCATCGGATCGAGCCATCACATGAATGTATCCGTCTTGATCGATCATACCAGCGTCACCCGTGTCGACCCACTTTCCATTAAAGCGTTTCAGGTAGCCCTTGTAAAACCTTTCCTCGTCATCCCACAACGTCCGAAAGCCAGTTGGTGCCAGTGGCATACCAAGTACGATATTGCCCATAGTCCCATATTCAACCTCTTTCCCAGAGTCGTCCACGATTCGGACATCAAAACCAGGCATCGCTTTTCCAGCACTACCTGGCTTGATACCCAGAGGTACGATGTCTATGACAAGCGACTTGCGATCTTTGCCCGCATGCGGTGCCAGAGAAATTCCGGATATTGGAGAACCAGACTCGGAAGACCACCAGTTGTCGATGACTAAAGCTCCATCTGCGGCGTGTTGCTTTAGAAGATCTGTGTACATTGTTATAATGCTTGGTTCGGACCTTTCGCCTGCGAGAGCCAAAGCTCGTAGGCTTTTGAAGCCACCCCTTTTCCCTATTTTATCGAACAATTTGTTGCTTGGATCGTCTCTTCGAATAGCTCTTAGTGCTGTTGGCGCGGTGAAGAGAACGTTGACTTTGTACTCCTCGATTATTCGCCAGAAAGTGCTGGCATCAGGAGTTCCAACAGGCTTTCCCTCAAACAGCACTGTGGTGGCACCGGATAAGAGAGGCGCGTAAAGGATGTATGAATGTCCTACAACCCATCCGACGTCTGAAGCGCAAAACATGACATCTCCTGGACCATGTATACCAAACACGTAGCTGATCGATAGATGAAGACCAACGGCGTGACCGCCAGCCTCTCGAAGAATCCCCTTTGGTAAACCCGCTAGATAGTTGTTAGCCACCGCCCCAAGACAGCATAAGCCACTTACTGGTTCCTGAGGTGTAGATTATGTATATGGGATCAGTCGACTTGACTGGTACACAACCAGCCTTCAGTCCTCGAAATGTTGCGCTTCTACAAAGGCGCTGCCAATTACGATGTCCGTTCAACTTATCGACATTGTCCCAGCGTAATTGGTCTCGTTGCCATATGATCGTCTTCTTCGGCTTGTGTTTTGCAAGACCGAGTGCCTCCGTCACAAATGGCTTGTATGCTAGTGGTGGTTTATTACCGTCGAGCCCACACGACGCCGTGAGAATAGCTACGGGTTTCGAGGCATCAATTCGCTGCGCTAGCGATGTTGCTGCAAAGCCACCAAACACTACGGCATGGATTGCTCCAAGCCTTGATACTGCTAGTGTTCCTATGAGAGCTGCTGGCACCATGGGCACTAAAGCAGTTAGTACAACGACTCTTCCAGCAGAACATGAATATGTACGGACTGTATATCAAAACTACATCCCCTTTCCTGACTCCCTCCTCCTTCAAAGCTCCAGCAAGTGTCTCTACCTCCGCCAGCAACCTATTGTATGTAAACTTTTCTTTCGTCTTTGTAACTGGACTATCATAGATCAACGCATTCTGCTCTCCATTACCAGCCAGCACATGCCGATCGATACAATTGTAGCACGTAGATATTTCTCCATCCGGGAACCATTCCCAATGATCATGTTCTATGCCAGACTTGAGGGATTTCGGTTTTCTGGTGAGTGCAGAGCTGGGTTTCTTGTGCCAATGGAGATGGGAGGCTTGTTCGGCCCAAAATGCTTCAGGGTCTGTAATGGAGCGGGTTTGGATTTCATCTTGTGGATGGTTGGGCATGATGAGGTATTGCCTTGAGCTGTAGTACCTGCATATAGAGATCAAGGGACTAGTTCAGTTGCAGCGGAGGGGACTGTACAGATAGTTGAAGAAGACCGAGCTCGACGAGAAGACAGCACATTGAAGTGAGGATAATAGTAGATATATAGACCTATATAGAAATCTAGATCCTGTTAAAGCTACATACAGCGTAGACAAGGTTTCATGGCGTCTATAGAGACTGATCTCACCCGGATCATAAACACCTCGGGGTCAAGCTCCGTTAATGCAACGATGTCGCTGCGGAAATGACTTCCAAGCTGTTGTTCTCCGTTCCCCGCACGCGCACCTCGGGTATACCACAGACTCACGTGATTGACCGGCTAGTTGAAATCGAAGTGAAACCTTTGCCAAGGAAGACGGACGCAGGTATCCAAAACTAACTCATCTGCGCAGGGGGACAGCTCTGGCTTCTTGCGCTCGGTAAGTTGAGCTGAGCCTAAGAACTCAAAAACTCGCTTACCGCACTCTGGGCTACATATGTACACTAAGAGGCTGCTACTTTTGTGCACCTTGAAATAGTAACAGCCTTCATTATCACGAGAGTAGAAAGAAAACCCGAGATCATTGAACTGTTGATGAAGTTTTCATTGTCCTGGTTTGCTAGCACTATATATCTCTATCAAGCATACTGATTTGCTACTGGATCCACATCAATCTGCGTTGATCATCTCGTCTTGTAGACTTCTGAAGACAGTATTGTGTTCATGTGTCTGTGAAATGCCCTCGTCTTATACAGATCTTGGGGTCTCCTGCATTGGTGGACGTAACGCAACTTCCTTCCAGTGTACAGGAATGACGAATTGGACTCTTTCCTATTCAACCTCAGGCCCTGCTTTCTCCAGACTCTCATTTACAGGGGCATCATCAATGGATCCACGCGAGGTGGCACCGATTTGAAGAGGTTGAAGGTGGCCTGGTCGACGATGGACGTGAGGGGAGAGCTGAAAGGGGTCGACGGCGGGAGGTGGTTGTGTTCGAGGTGCTGGCCATAGATAAAGACCAGTTGGTTATTGAACCTCTTATGCTGATTCGCGTTATAATATACAGGACAGCTAGTACTCAACACATATTGTCCAGCGCGTTTCTTCTCCGCCAATGTCAATTTCCGTGTATTTCGAGTCTCTTTTTTGTGGTGGATACACTCAATCGATTCCGTATTCCTCCACCCTCTTTCACAAATGCATCCCCTTGAGTGAACGCCCAGTCGTTTGAATGGGCTAATCCTGCGTCAGCGGAAGCCACAACACTTCCATTCTGTGGTGGTCCATATCGATGAGCCTCTGTAATAGCTTCATACGCAATTTGGAGCTGTTACTGAAGCTCTGGAGTGATTGCTGACATGTTGAGAGAGCTGGGCTTTCCGGGAGAGTGTTCCGGGCATAGGAAATTCGGGATTTAT
Organism: Calycina marina; assembly: GCA_019669825.1. Lineage (NCBI taxonomy): Eukaryota > Fungi > Ascomycota > Leotiomycetes > Helotiales > Pezizellaceae > Calycina > Calycina marina. Next base: position 12,814 of record MU253921.1, on the reverse strand, counting down.
GGTGGGAAAACTGTAGAATATTATGATCCAACAACGAGAGAAGCGTGGCCCCTCAGGATATGTTAGAAATGGAGTCGGAGTGTTGTGAAGTTAGATGGTTGAGGATTTCTTTACTTATTTGGAGCTCGCGAGCCTTGGCGATCGTGGGCAAGGGGAAAGTCCGTACCAAGGCATCGCGGTTTGGTGGGGAAACCACTAGTTATATTTAGATGATAAGGCTTGTACCTGGAACTTGCCATTGATAACCGAGCCTCACCGCCTAAAATCATTTTTTGGTGCACTGTGGAAGTCCACTGTCCGGAGACAGTTGGAAGAACCTTGCCATAATGTGGTGTGGAAATGCGAGTAGTAATTCTCCTCGTGATTCCCTTGAGACTCTAGAGGGCGGAGCCATTTGGAGCAGCTGGCGCGAGGCCACGAAAGCTCGGGAAAGCGTCGATAGACTCAATCTCTGCTAACTTCACTGTGATAATTTGCGGTCTAGACGGCAGCATATGCTTCCATGTCGGATTTCTGAGTTCCGTTGGTAGCTCTGCGAATTTGTGGAATTCGGGAAGTGTTTGCACATTTCCCGGGCCAGAGATAGGCAAAGCCTGAAAGGCGCTCTCCGATGAAGTTCTTAGCGACGAAGGCCGGGGTCTATAGCAGAGGCAAAGCATTGCCATTGCCGTTTGCGACAAGTCAAATGTGATTTAATGCAAAGAAACTGAAATGTTTCGGTGTGTTTGATGTTCGGTGGGAAGCCAGGTATAGAAAATTATGAGTAAACTCTCTCAGAATGCAAAGGTTTGGCATCGACATCATATTCGCCGAGGTCTGGCTGTGACAGCTTTAGCAAGGACATGAGTATAACATTTAGATATAGAACGATCAAGATTAAATTCTACATGCAGGCAGGAAAATCAGTACATTGTTGAGAAGTTGATTTGTGGCGAGCCAATGAGCTGCTGACTTGCTAAAAGGATTATCCACGAAGAAAAATATTCTGGCCATATGATTGTGTGTCCGTCCATTCTACCAGAGATATCCTCACCAGATTAAAAGCGTCCATTATTTCTCCAGATTCGCCAATAGTGTACAGATACTGAGCACTTATGGCTTGGGTGTCCATGCGGCAACTTCCTCCCACGTTGTTGGGACAACCATGTTACACTCGGTTCCCGGCAGAATCGCCGCCGACTGATAGAGCAGGGAATCGATGGGGACACCGAATTGTAGAAGGTCGATGTCTGACAATCCGATACAAGATGCGCCATTCTTCCCTTGACAAGCCCTTTACACCGAAATTCTTCCACTCAGAGGCAGTCGTGATCTTCTCGCCGTTGGAGATGATTGGCTTCGTTAATGTCGGCGGTCTCCAGACAGGTGATTATGACGATCCGTTGTATCTCGAGAGGGAGTGTCTGCTTCCAGATCTCCAACCTAAGCTCCTGTATCAAATCAGGAAACTTGTGGAACGTGGCGTTGTTGTTTGCAGCTCCTTGAGCAGTAGCGGTAGTAACATGAGAGGAGGAGGGGACGGAGGCAGGGACTAAGGCGGGGGAGGAGATGGCGGAGTAATTTTTGGCAGACATTTTTGTACGACTGAAATGATTGTCTTGACGTGAGAGGATTTATCGCTGGATCTGTATGAACGTGGCCATGTGCGGTTTTGAAAGAGCCAAAGTGTATCTGTAATATGGACAGTATTTGTATTGAGGAGTTGAATAAGGTTGTGAGGCCATGCGAACAAGGAGCTTGCCAGTCAGTGTACGTGTGCCAAGATTTGAACCAATTGAGAGGCACCTGACTGCGACGACAAGCCTTTCTGAAAAAAGTAATATCATGATGTTGTCGTCTTGGATATGTCATTGAACGAGCGAGGCTGGTGAAGTAAGGAGTAGCCTTGGCGTATTGTATTAGACAGAGGCCAGCATATAAGGCACGAATCTCACATTAAACAGGGTGGCGGTGATAAATGACTATTCAGGAGAGGAGTTACTTCATGAGCTTCAAATGCTGTGAGTCCATCATATTGCAATTCACGTGATCCCATACATCAGTCCTATGTAGACGTACCTAGGCATTCCACTTCCATGGCACGATGCCTGGGTGACTTCTATTTCCTGCCAAATATTGTCCATCCTTCATATTGCAGAGGTACTTATGGCTCTCCGTCAGATTGCATCAAGAGAATTGATGTCTTTCCAAGTACAGAAAGTCCTTGTCTTGTAGATTGCTCCTATCCAACTTTCTTCCATGGTGCAGGAACCAACAGATGCACCTCCACAAGCACATCTAGGCAACGGTCGACGTCAAGCTGATACAGAGAATTGATTCCGAAGAGAGGTTCAGGAGCACAATTGGCTTTCACTTTTTTATCAAATTTCAACCACGGTTACTGAAAGGTCATGTTGACTGCATCAAAGGTCTTCAAATCCTCAAATCCCGTCAAATTGTGGTTGCTGCCGTTCAATAAGATAGAGCCCATCTTGAGATCGTCATCGATGAATCGGCTGTCAAACAAAGCAGCCTTCCACATTGCTCGACCATTGATTGTGATGTGCTGAGGGGAGTTGATTTTCACTCCCCCCGACTTTGCAGTCGCCCAAATTTTCAAAGGAGCGGATGAGTATGATACAGGACCCTTGTTGACTCGGGTAGACAGTTTTCTAGACAATTCCAGGCAAACAAGATCCTTGGCTAAGTTGATTCTGATCAATTGCTGTGAGATTCAATCGCCTCACCTTCCACAACTGAGCTCCTCAGTAGAATTCCGAAGCAGTATTGCTCGTGGGGCCTTCGAGACTCGTGAAAGGACAGCTTCGCTGGGCCGGATTGGCGGACATACACCAAGTACAGGGTAAACCTGGCACAAGTTAGCATTGCGCAACTGAGTTCCCGATTGGAATAGCAAAATCGGAGAAGGCTGGAGCATACGTACATTTCCATCGAGAGTATTCTTTTCAAGTAACTTGAATATGATGATACGTCCAAGACGAGATGGTAGCGCTGCCTCCCATATCAGGTCTTGCAACTCCTGAGCGACTTCACGGAACTTGCGAAATTGAGGTTTGCCGTCTGAATACGGAGTGTAGCCACGAGAGATGCTGGAAAGTCCGCTGAAGGGTCTGTTGAAGACATGTTGGAGATCGACAATATACGTCTCGTAGATTGTGCAGGTTCTTTGGTGTTTTGAGGTTGAGCACGGATTGAAAGATAGCAACAAAAGCTAAAGCAAATAGTTGGCTTGTCGTTGCCCTGCTTAACTATTCACAAGGCTGTATGATAGCTTAATTGATGCTCTCTGATTGTGTTAACTGGTAGTCTTGCAGAATACCCCACGGCGTATCTGTGCCAGAACCAAGCCTACAAGACAAATGATTTGTATTGAAGTCCTATATCATACAATTGGTAGCTTGATCATCATGAAATGACCGGGTATCTCCTTTGTCCTATCAAATTACCATTACACATCCCATATCCTACAGAAGTGATGGTGTCATATCATACACATCAAAACAAATCACCTGCCACTACCTCTGGTTCTTCAGGCTTTGGATCAGCTATCACTGATATCTTCTTCGTCTTCGGTGTCCTCAGAAATGCATCGCAAAGAATCCCAGTCGCGACACTGACATTCAAACTATCAACATTGTTACTTGTCCCACCGCCACGAATCATAAGATTAACATCTGCTTTGGTCTTGAGATTATATCGTAGTCCCTCACCCTCGTTCCCAAGCATGAGAATGCATGGATCTTCAGCCAGGGGATCGTTGAGGTTGTCTGTAGCAGTGGAAGGAGGACCTGGGGGTCCATCACCACCAGGCGCGACTGCTGCATAGACTTTCCATCCTGCGAGTTTGGAGTTGGCTATGAATCCTGCTGGTTTGTTGACAGTGAATATCTCGATATCTTCGGACGCTCCTGCAGAAGCTTTTAACACGATTGGAGAGATGGCCGCGCAGTTCTTTGATATCGCGATGGCAGTGACACCCAGGAACGATGCTGTCCGGATAATACCACCGAGATTGCCAGGATCCAGGATACTGTCTAAGAATAAGACGAAAGGTTTCCGACCCAGGGCATTCTTGGGCAACGTAATAGTGCCATGTGAGCCGTTGACCGCAGCTTCTTCTTTGGACTGGTGATCCAGGACAACTTCGAACCCTGTCAAGTTCTCTCCTACTTCTGCTAGACTAACGACAGGGAGCCTTGGCAAAGGGGAAGACTCAAGAATATAACCATTATGTGGCCTGGAGTTACTCATCTTGTCCATAGCACGTAGCCAGTCACCACTCACGTGGGCAATTTCAACTTTGTGCTTCCTTGCTAGTCGTTCCAATGCTTTATCTTGCTCGGCGTTCTCACGGTTCTCTCCAGAATAGATATAGAGCTTGTAAAGTTTCCGGCGGTGTTCTCGAGTCGACTTAAGAGCCGCTTCTACGACCGAAGCTCCGTACAGGAATTCGGAGGCTGGAGTGGTATACGGTATAGAGATTGGAATTCTCTTGTCGAATGTTGATATAGCTCTTGGCTGATCAAAGTTTCCGTGACTCCTCGAAAGAGCTGATGAGCGATCATTGCTCCTGGTAGGCCGTTCAGAAACTCTCGGGATGTAGTCATGTCTGCTTTCTCTGTCGATAGATGGTTGAACCTGGTTATCTCTCCGGTTTTCTGGCTTTGTAATCTTATCAAGCCTTCCATATCTATCCCTATAGTTGATAGCGCGCTCGTGAAATGATCCTCGATCACCATAATTGGTTGGTGGGCCACTTCCAAACGATATCTTAGGACCAGCTGCAGAAAGTGGTTCCTTCATGCCCTTCCCAGGTGTATTCTTCGGCATTGTATCTCGAGTCTGTGTCCTGGGATCGTACGAGTTGAAAGTGCCTGTATGTTCTGCCATGGCTCCGTCCAGATCTTTTTTATCAACCTGCTGTCTCTCTCCTCGTCCTCTAAATGTGAATTGTGTTCCTCCATCTTCCCGAACACTTCGCTCATGGGCTCCATTTATGATCCTATCGATTCCAAACCCGTATTCCTGTCTCGAAGGCAGATTGACCTGTTTCCTGGCATTACTGCGCTTCCCAAAAGCATGCTTTTCTGGCTCTCTGAATCCGGCTTTTCTCTCCTTCAGAATCCGTTTGCCCATCCATATTCTAGTTGGGCCGTCCCGTGGACTTCGAGGACTGCCTATGGATCCTCCATCTCTCCCAAAGCTCTTTGACGATTCCCGTATTGGCCCTTCCCATCCCTTGTGGCTCATCGGCTTGTTTGTCACAGCAGCTGGCGGCCCAGCATGTTTCCGCACAACTCCGCTATTCTCATTACTAGCTTTCAGGCTTCTACCACCACCATTGCTCGCTACCTTGCCATCTCGATCTCTCTCCTTTCCCCTGAAGCCTACGCCTTTCGATCGTCGTATACCTCTGCCAATTGCACGGGTCAGGGATGCCGCTCTCGTCGTTTGAAGCGCTGGATATTGTAGAGGTCGTAAAGCTATTCCTGTACTTGGATTTCGGAGACCTCTGGATAGTACAATGATACTCATTGCATTCTTATTCGAGATAGTCTTAGATCTACAAAATTTTGGAACATTCAGCCAGAAGGCATGTAATCTACACCGCCCTAAGCGTTCATTATCAAAAATTAGATGCAATTTAGAAGCACATGGACGTACTGCCATGCCAATAAAGGGACCAGAAAATCTAAGTCCGTTGCCTTGTTTCTCTGTCTAACATCATTTTGAGCAACTGTTGTTTGAGGGACTCCAACAGATTTGAAGTATTGGTGGGTACTGGAAATTTGCTTGATGGTTAGCTGTATACTTAATGTCAAGTCGTCATATGTATATGCTTTTTGCGTTTCATTATTTGTATGCTCCTAACTACACTGGGCGAAAGTTCGACAGGACCTTTGCAAAACTTTCTGAGCCTGGCATGCAATTGTGAAGTGGAAATAGATGTTATGGAATGGTATAATCCCAATCTGCTTGCCAAGACCTGTAAAGCTGTATAACAGTTGATGCGTGGACCTATCCAGCAAGACTTCGTGGCTTCTCGCCGAGCTAGCGAAATCATTGTATCGTAAATCGCGTCCCCATCCAGCGCGTTCTAACTTTTTCTCCAAACCGACCATAGACTATTCTAATACGTTTTCAAATACCGTACGCATTTGCATTTCGGACTCAACCAGAATATGCTGCCACATCTGGTACCCCTGAAATAAGCGAGCAAAACCCTACGATCTCTTGTTCGGCGCAAACTACGCTGCTTCACTGTCGAACAAAAGCAAGATCTGCGACAAGCGGTGTGATCCAGCTCATACTTTAGTTTGTTCTGATATCCTAGATAGGCAGTACTACGCTAACTTCAATAGAGTATCCTGCGGCACAATTACTGAAAGAGGACTCCCCAAGACCACCGTGGATTGGCCCGCACCTATACTGAAGATGGCTTGGGGCGACCATGTCTCCAATTTGGAGGATTCAGACGAGATGGATCTACTGCCAGCCCCGAGTAAACCACGAGCGTCGAAAGGCAATGGCAGGGTAACTTCACCTCCTTTGTCCAGCCTGTCACATAGATTTAGAGACTCGGCGCAGAAACCTTCGGACAAACGAGCATCTAACAAGACGGCTGAAGACAAAAAGAAAGCTTTTATTGGTGGACCTTCTCGCCCTTGGGAATATGAACCATACAGTGGAAACACAACTGTGGACAGTGTCCTGGAGGAGCTTGAAGGTCCTAATGGCAAGGCTTGGTATAATATCGAGTACGAAGATGGCAACAAGCAAAAAGTAAGTCACTGACCATTTATTAGAGTCGGGTCTTCGATATGTTTCCTCCCAGAGATGAATATGTCCTTGTTATATCTGTATACGTAATAACGTCATATCTGAGAATATCACTTATGCGCTCTTTAGCGTAATTGATTCACCTTGAATCAGCCCACGTATAAGTATAAGAGCGAGTGGTATTCTCAGTTATTCATTCACCTTCACCCTCAAGACCTGTGAGTATAAGAGGTACCTTCTTCCTATGGCATGGCTGGCAACAAACAGCTGAAACGCCACCACCAACGCCTTGTTGCCTTGTTTTGTGAGATCTTCCAAGGTCGATAGCCTTGCTGCTTTCAAGTTGTTTTTCTCTATTATCACCTTATCACATCCATTCCTCCTCTCTGTCCACCAGGCTATAAAGCAAACGTTTGCCAATACCGAATTTGGTTAGCGCCAAACTAGCGTCATTAGCGCAATTAACACTTCAAAAATTTCATTGGGTATTTCACAATGCTCCTTCTCAATTCAGCCTCCGACACCTCTTTGGACCTCGAGTGTGGTTCAACAAAAACTTATCAATTTACAGACGTACAGAACCAACATTCATAATAGTAGTTGATTGTTTTCGAACTCAAGCAGGCTGGTGTGCGACGATCAACTGTTACGCCTTCCTGAGCCTTAAACTGACATGAGCAAAAGATCTCCATCGACAACCTAATAAAACTACGCAACGGTCGAAACGCCTTGGATTTGTTCAAGAACGATGAGGGCGATATGAGTTCCCCAGAATTTCCTCGGGCGCGGGCGACCAGATCAAGAAACAAGCCAGAAAACAGCGATTTTGTTGACACTACCAAATTGAGCTACCTGGATGAATCCGATGAGAGCAGCTTTGCAAGCAAAAATGCCACCAAGAAGCGTCGACTCGACAAGGGGCGTGTATCAAGGCTGATTGAAGGTGACAGTCGATCAAGTAGCAGACTAGGTGGTCGAGTAAGCAGTAGGCTTAGTAGTCGACCCTTCACTGTGCCATCGGGATCCGAAGAAGACTTTGCGGAAGAAACCGAGAATGAAGATGGCATGGCATCTTCCCGCGTTTCTAGAGACTCGAGACGACCTTCTGGCCGCAACACTCGTGCTTCGACAGCTAAGCCGACCAAGCTACAAATAAAGTCACGGGGCAGTGACGAGATCGATGAACTCGCAACTGACGTTCGGGTTATTGATGATAGCGAGGGATCGGAAATTGGCCTCGCAAGACCTATAGTTGGTCGAAGAAGTCAGAGAAAGCTTCTGGTCCATACTATGATGCCCCAGACCCAACCTGCCAGTAAACGAGGACAAGCTCTTAAAGCACAATCTTCGAGTTCTGGAGATGATCGCCCACAAGCAACTCGAAAGTCTGGTCGGGAGCGCCATGGTGCAAAGAGTCTGCGGGAAATAGAAGTTGATGAGGAAATATATGCCGATGAAGACGTAAAGACCACCGCACCGAAAGTCATTAGCATCAGCGAAGTTTACAAGCCCATTTCCAAAACCGCCCCTTTCGCTATCTTCCACAACAAGGACTGCGAGGTCTGTAAAGAGACTGGTACAAGCAACACCAAGGGTCCACTCATCTATTGCCAAGGCTGCTCCAACTCAATCCACAGAAACTGCCTTGGGTATAGAGCAGGTAGACAACCGATAGTCACAAAGGTTGGGGAGGAAGAATTTGTCATGCAATGTCGACGCTGTATTGGGTTGTATACTAAGAAGGACCCATATGCTCCGAAGCTGTTCTCTTGTCAGGACTGCGGTAAAACGGGTAAAGGCTGTACCGCATTCTCCGCCAAGAAGACTGCTAAGCAGGAAGAGAAGATGAGACTCGAGAACGATGGGAAGGATCCCATCACAGAAGTGTCACCTGACCTGATCAACAATGCCGAAAACCTCTTGTTTCGCTGCGTAAAATGCTATCGGCCCTGGCACTTCGAACATCTCCCTCCACTGTCACGATCTTCGAAGTCTTCCAAGGCAAAAGACAAGGACCAACGTGAAGCTCGCCTTACAGAGTATGCCGACGCAGAGTGGGAGTGCAAGGACTGTCAAAATATTCCGAGTAAGGTGCAAGGCATAGTGGCCTGGAGAGCCAAAAGCCGCGATACTTACGAGGAAGGAACCACAATCGAAGAGCTTTCAGAAGATGAGAAAGAATATCTGATCAAATGGGAAGGCCAATCGTATTTTGCATGCACTTGGATGCCCGGTGCTTGGGTCTGGGGTGCTACCGTCGCGGTGATGCGTAATTCTTTCATCCGCCGAGAAGAGGGAATGAACTTGCTGCCCAAGTGGACATCAGAGGAAGCAATACCAGAAGCTTTCCTGCGTATGGAGATCATTTTCGACGTGGAGTATGAGGATGACTACGAGCCGCAGACCGAAGAGGACGACAAGACCAACATTAGCGCTGTAGAGAAAGTACTAGTAAAGTTTCTGGGACTGGGCTACGAGGAGTCTGTCTGGGAGTCACCACCATCTCCGGGCGATGGCGATCGTTGGACCGACTTCGTCAGCGCCTATAACGAGTATGTAGTTGGACAGTACTTTGAAGCAGACTCTCAATCAGTGATGCTGGCACGAGTAGACAGGTTCTTCAAGAAGAAGTTCGTACAATTGGATAAACAGCCAGAGTCAATCACAGGAGAGTTAATGCCATATCAGCTCGAAGGTGTCAATTGGCTACTTTATAACTTCCATCACCGCAAGAACGTCATCCTTGCCGACGAAATGGGCCTTGGTAAGACCATCCAGGTCGTTTCAGCGGTCGCAGCGCTCATCAAGCAAAGTCCTAAGGTAAGTGCATAAATTTGATAAGATAGAAATTTAGCTGACACAGTCTTAGTGCTGGCCTTTCTTAATCGTTACGCCAAACTCAACATGTCCGAATTGGCGTCGAGAATTCAAGAAGTGGGCACCAGGTGTCCGTGTTGTCACTTTCTATGGTCCTAGTGCAGGTCGTGAGATGGCAATGCAATATGAGCTCTTCCCAAATAACTGCAAAGACATGAGAGCACATGTAGTAGTCACCTCATACGAAGGGCCCGTCGAAGCTTCCAGCCGAAATTTCTTCAAGAAACAGAAATGGGCTGGTATGATTGTTGATGAAGGGCAACGCCTGAAGAACGATGAGAACTTGCTTTATATTGCTCTGATGGCACTCAAAATACCCTTCCAGGCTCTGCTCACTGGTACACCCCTGCAGAACAACAAGCGAGAACTGTTTAACCTTCTTCAATTCCTCGACAAAAGCATAAATGCCGCAGAGTTGGATGAACAGTACGAAGAATTGACCAATGAGAACATCCCGGAACTGCACGACCTCATCCGACCATACTTCCTTCGCAGAACTAAGGTTCAGGTACTAAAATTCCTGCCGCCCATGGCACAGGTCATTCTTCCCGTCTCAATGAGTGTGGTTCAGAAAAAACTCTATAAGTCTATTCTCGGCAAGAACCCTGAATTGATCAAGACAATCTTGGGCGCAAACAAGGATGTTGTAAGCATGAAGGAGCGAGGTAACCTGAACAACATTCTCATGCAACTTCGAAAATGCCTCTGTCATCCATTCATCTACAGTTCTGCAATTGAGGAGCGCACAGTCGGCGAGGAGGCCCTATATCGAAATCTTGTCGATGCCTCGTCAAAGTTCCAGCTATTAGAGATGATGCTTCCAAAGCTGAAAGAGCGTGGACACCGTGTGCTCCTGTTCTCCCAATTCTTGGATCAACTTGATCTGGTTGAGGATTTCCTGAATGGTCTAGGGCTGAAGTTCCAACGACTTGACGGCAAGATCAATGCTCTTGAGAAGCAAAAGCGTATCGATCAGTTCAACGCAGAAGACTCTGAGCTGTTTGCCTTCCTCCTTTCGACCCGTGCTGGTGGTGTGGGTATCAATCTTGCAACAGCTGATACTGTCATCATCATGGATCCCGATTTCAACCCTCATCAAGATCTCCAGGCACTGTCCCGTGCTCATAGAATTGGGCAGAAGAAAAAAGTCCTGGTCTTCCAGCTTATGACCAAAGATAGTGCAGAGGAGAAGATTGTTCAAATCGGTCGTAAGAAGATGGCTCTTGACCAAGCACTCATCGAGAGCATGGACCAAGAGGACGATGCAGGTATGGACTTGGAAACCATCCTGGCGCATGGCGCTGCTGCTTTGTTCAACGACGATGACCGCAATGATATTCGCTACGACTCAGCTTCTATTGACAAGCTTCTTGATCGAACACAGGTTGAGAATACCAAGATAGACGATAAAGAGTCAGCTGAATCGCAGTTCTCGTTCGCCCGTATCTGGGCAAATGATAAGGGAGACCTGTCTGACGATGTTGGGGATCCTGATGAGGAAGCTGCGCCACCCGACTCGTCAGTTTGGGAGAAGATTTTGAAGCAGCGCGAGGCTGATGCAGCCGAAGCCGCTTCCAAGAATCTGCAGATATTTGGTCGTGGAAAACGTGCTAGACATGTAAGTGAAGTCAGCTGGCGTTAATCTGCATCTACTGACCATGGCAGACCGTGGAATATCAGCGTGATGACGATGACGACCTCCTTCGACCATCTTCTCCACCCATGCCCGGTAAGAAAAATAAGAAACGACTACGAGGAACAGACGAAGAGTCTGATTTCGGCTCTGCAGGCCCAATCGAGTCCGATAAAGATGATGAATCTGAAATAGGTCCAGTTCATGCCGGCGAGCTAGAGCTGTCGAGCCAGAAACAAGCCCCGGGTGGCATTCTCAAGAGCAACTCTCACGAAGTCTACGTCTCGGGAAAGATTCGCAAGGGTAAGCACAACAATACCACTCCAATCAAGCGCGCGGAGAAGCAAAAAACTGCTCCTGTTCCAACTCCAACTCCTCGCAAGAATGCGGCTGCTTCAAGTAAGCCCAAGCCATCGCCGTAATCGCAACCAGGAAAAGGTCACGTGAACAGGAAGTCATTGGGTAGTCCCAATGGCAAGTCTCCTACTCAACCGCAGCAAACTGTTACGAAGAAACCCGTGAAAAATGGCAAAGCTAACACCCCGACAAAGAATATACCCCACGTAACTGCCCAATCCCTGGCCCAACTCAAGACGGACACTTCTCGGGCTTCCGTGGGCAACAAGCGTTAGGTTCTTACGCACCCACCCAAAACCAGCAAGCCCAACGTCATCAGCAGCCACAAACCTACTATGCCAACCAACCCCCCCAACACCAACCTTATGGCGCCCCAGTTCAAGGCTTCGGCGGACGCAACTTCGTCCAGCAACATAGTGGACAAACCCGCCACTGCCAAGCCTGCAACCAACATCACGTCCCAGGACAATGCCAATTAAAAAACTCGGAACGAGTTTGTGGTCTTTGTGGTCTCGCCCACTTTGGCGCCGCTTTCACGTATACAAAATGCCCGCATTTGCTTTCCGATATTAAGATTCGTCTTATGCTTGATGCTCTGTCGAAGAGCACGGAAGATCCGAACTTGGTTGATATTGCTAAGCACGTTCTCTTGTCGGAGCTTGGGAGTCCTAAACGTCCACGACGGATTGCGTAGAGTTCTTACGACGATCTCTTGATAACTCGGACTTTGCCATGGCGTATGGCGTATGAGGTCTTGGCATGGTTTTCCAGAAGTCTTACTGAAAACGAGTCAGTCGAAAGATCTTGGGACGTCAACGGTAGATGAGAGAATATTAGATTATGTACAATAATAGAACTCAAAACGAGCGCTTAGATTGTCAACGACAGCCTTGCTATTATCAACGCTATGATTCCTGCGTGACTTTGAAGGGGGAGTACAAGAGTGTATGGAGAAACGTGTTCGTGATGTGAATCAATTATGTTGATGCCTGTGCAATCCCAATCAGCTGATCTATTCCATTATACTCGGGTGTGAACTTACCTCAGCAGGCTCAGGCCATTTTGGGTCTAGCCTCATATCAGATGGCGACTATACCTAATCGGGAAGTCACATGAGGACTTAGACCAAATGGCCTGAGAGCCACGTCCAAGTTTTTAGGCCTGTGC
>MU253920.1:0-52969 GCA_019669825.1 Calycina marina | reverse complement strand
AGATGCCTGAGCGATGCCAAAAGCTTATAAAATCAGGTGGAGGACCCATTAAAAGTAGATTGTGGTGATATATAGTGAAATTAATAGTATTTCAGTAGTTTTTTTGATGTTCTCGGCTAGCTGACCCCCCTCACGAATTCCTGCACCCCCTGTTGCATTGGAGTTCGAGATTAGTCATGATCAGCGCACACACAAAAGTCGAGTAGTATAAGAATTTAAGACAGCATATCGACAATCGATCACTATCCAAAATGCTCAGCCGGGATTCCGCAGTGCGTGCTGGATTAATAACTTTCGACCCTCAAGCAGAATTGCCAAAGATAGCGATTCAGTTATGGACGATGACGGTCGTGTTCTTAGCAAAGGGTACAGAGATTGTGGCCCATGAATAGACTCTAATACGGGGTGAGAGCCGAACACCTCGCTGAGTGCCAATAAAGATGTTCGTAGCGGTAGCAATGAAGGCAGGCACAGGTCTACCTTTGAATCCATATTGCTTGCGGCGGCGTGGTGAGACATACAAATCTTAGCTGACCAAACACACTAGAAGATATTACTTTTATATCACCAGAGACAGATTTTAGGCATCATGGCTAACAAAGGGGCCGCCTAACATATATTATACACAAGCAAAGAGAGACTTGTATAGATCCATTGTTCTTCCAAAGGCTACCAGCACCTTCTCTCGGCTAGCAGACTTTGCAAGGCACAAAGGAGTCAGTCGTATAGAGTGAAATCTCTTGTGTTGCCCTGCCAAAAAAAAATGACCACATGCCAAAGATAGAAGGGCATTTGGTTTCACAACGCATGAAAAATTGGGACTTCACGTGAAAGAGAATGGGAATTCTCTTCACCTCCCTCTTTGACGCCGTCTCAGCTTTTGGCCCGTCGTAGAGCTGATGGCCAACCTCAAAAATGTCCTCATGAAGATTGTGTTCCAAAGCATATTATTGCTCCCCTGTATCTGTAGTATAGGAATGGATAATGCTGAAAAGGTCTGAATTGGTAGGTACAGACATCTACGAGAGATGCTAATATACAATGGATGCCAAGAAACACGACGCCATGTGACCACATGACAATGGGTTTAGACACATATCTGCTTTGCCTAACGGGCTGACATGGAAATACATCGCAGAATCGTTCATGGAGAAGCTTTCTACTACTGCGATCGTCTTGACTGTCCACACGCTAAATAAGGCATACTTCCTGGCGTCTGGAGCAAAGAGCTTCTCAAATGACACAGAGGAGACCATGGAATCGTCCAACAAGTTTGAAGGTACTGAAGATAGTGGGGATCATTGGCACGGCATACACAGAAGAGGTATATATATAAGCCCTGCCTCTATGAAGATGGCCGCCAATATGTACATCGAATTATTACTACAATACACACCGTGTTTACATCGCTCCTTGGTATATACTTCATGCTGCTGTCCAATTCCAACCTAATCATCTAATACGGCGGCTTCACGACCTTTGCATCGTCGCTCACATCAATACCCTTTAACAAACTCTCCAAATCAACAGGCTCTTTCTCGTCACCAAAGAAACTCGTCACCGTGCCCGACTCCGATCCATTCGCCTTCCGCGACTTCGTACCAGTTCGCTTGACGCTTCTACTCTTGTGAACAGGCTGGCCTTCAGCGACGTCTATTGGAATCGGCGGAACCGGTGGGACTTCACCTGTGCTGTCTGAGGGTGTGTGATCTGGATATGAAGCTAAAGCGCGAGGTTGGTCATCTGGTGACATGCGATCAACGGACTTGGATCGCGATCTTGATCGTTGTCGTGGTTCGCGCAGAGAGGCTGAGCATTCTGCGGGTGAGAGATTGGTTTGTGCAGCTGCATTTGGGTTGTATGAGACGTCAGATGCTGTAAAGTCGTAGCTCTCCATGCTTTCGCTGCTTGCGTCACTGTATGCCTTCCCACTGCGCGAGATTGGAGGTCCAGACTGTTGGCCTGATAAGATACGTCTGAGAGCGTCGACGCGGGTGACGGGTGCTTGATTTGAATCGCTAGGGGGCGTGCTTCCTTGGCGGATTTTCTGGAGAGAGCCGAGACCACCAACAAGACCATACGCCGAGTTTTGAAGACTCTTATGGGATTGTTCTTTATGGTGGTGACCATGAGGAGATTTAGTACCGCCGTTCGAGCCATTAAGATTACCGTTGACAGCTAAGAAGTTGCGTGCATTGGTGCCCGCACGGGAACCATTCATTGAGGCCGATTTGCTGGTTTCCTGAGCTGCAGCAGTAGCGCTTTCGCGTGTCCATTGCACCATCATGGATTCTTTGATAACTTCGGGGACCGTTTGGTATGTTGCTTGTGGGACTGAGGTTGGCACGGCGGTTGTGAGAATTGGTTGACTGACGCTGCGGCCTGGCGAAGTAGGTGCGCTTGGCACGCCGAATCCGTCCGCGTATGAAAGTGTGATTAGCTTGACCATCTGGAAGCGATCATCGAAGGGGAGTAGAGATTCTGTGACCAGTTGCTCTATAGGTGGAGCCTGGTGTGATGTCGTCGAACCTTCTTGATGTTAGCTGTGGAATTCAAACCAAACCAAGCCAATTAGAGGATGGGCAGCGCATCTTACCAGGAATGCCGATTTTTGACAACGGAATGGTCGGCACGCTTATATGGTTGACCCAAAACGATTTCTTCCGTCGACGGTCTATTTCATTCAAGATGGCAAAACCCACAGCCGATGTTTCAAAGTCAAACCTCGAGCTGAGCGTCCAGAAGTAACCATGACAGAGACTTCCTAGGCGGATCTTGGCAGTGGGTGTCTCAGCTTCGAGTATGTCCTCTTGCAATCGGAAGACCATTGGTAGACCATGTACGACGGCATTGACGCCCAATTGATGTACAAGACGGTTGAGTAACAGGTGTAGTAGCACGATATCCGCCTCGCTTTCTACATGTTGCAGCGCGTTCTCGTACACGGCCAGATGAAGCAAGTCAAGGAAGGTAGATCGCGATGGCTTCTGTGTTTTATCTCTCACAGACGCATTTGATACTGCTCGCTTGGCCAGGTTAGTGCCAGAATCGTCGCGAGAAGTTCTCTTCAGTGGTCCAGTCTTTCCTTTAACTTCGTGTATTCGAAGATCAGCTCCAGTCACTTCACGTTCGAGCCACGTAAGTAATGCATCAGTGTATGCCTTGCGTACATTTCCATCAGCGTCGCGTAGCAGCCACTGAGTACCCTCCCAGACTTTGACAGGAACACGATTTCTGCTCAAACTTCCTCCAGCCATGGTTTTCTTGTTACTAGCAACAAGGATAATATTCTTAATCGCCTGGAGTGCATTGACTTTTGCTGTCGCAAAAGAAAAGAAGCTATCAGGACTGGGATCTTCTATGAAGTCGCCCACCGCGGGGATGGTACCAGAAGCCGCAGCCGGGTTTTCGATAGCTGCGAGGGGGCTTGATACACTTGAAAGAACCGATGGCTTCAGTCGACCCAGAATGACAGCCACCATGTCTGAAATCTGGTCTGCGTAGTACACATGCGTGGCTAGATCTCCTATACAACCTTGCAACAGAGCCAGCAACTGCACTCGTATGCCTGTCGGGGTAGCGGCAGTTTGGGATGCACCGAGGACGCTGGCTGCCGGTTCAGCCATATCCTTTTTACTAACTCCGGTGTCATTGATCTCCTGCTTATGTGGTAAAGCCCCTTGTAACTGCAAGACTCGCAGAACGTGTTGGACTAGCCCAAGCAACACGTCCATGACACTGAGTCCGATCAAGTTGATATCCGACTTCAACAATGAATCTACCATAGCAACCAGGACGAGTTGCTGCTGAAGCGTACCATTTGATATTGGACTTCGCACCAGGACATCCATAGCGGTGACCAAGATGACATAGCGATCCTGTACAGGCGTCCACCTTGCGATCAGGTCGAACATTCTAGTCGCCCAACCTTCACTCTGAGGGTTAGTTGCGCTGTGGAGGACCTGATCATTCTGCGACACTCGTTCTGAGATAAAGTTCAGGGTTTCTCTCGTTGCAGCATGTATCTGGGACCTGTTGTTGACTACGAAAACACTCTTCAAACATTGCATCGCAAGGACTGCAAGATCTTCCTCCGCGACTTTGTCTGCGTCCGCACTTGTATGGGAAAGGGATAAAGGTACTTCGGCAGGCTCAACAGTCTGAACGGTAGAAACGCTAGTATGGCGTCGCAACATCTTCTCTGTATCAGCCTTTTCTCCCATCTGTGCTCTGTGCTCTAAGAGATCGAGAAAATCGACATTATCTGTCCATAGATTTTCCAGCAAGGTAGGCACAATAACATGAGTCTGGCGCCCGGCCGGCGAAGCCAGTGCATCAGATGATGCGATACTTTTCAATGCTTCCAGACCAGCAGTTCTCCATCGCATAGCAACCTAATTCGCATTGTCAGCACGAGGTTGTGTCCGTATCCAAGTGTTTTCCAGGCCAAACATACCGGAGCACTGGGCTGGTCTTTCAACTGGGCCGTTTGAGTAGACGCAAATGCAGCATACATTCGGACAATCTCCTCGTACTGCTTCAAGTATTCCTGGTCTGCCGAAAGTGACGCACCATCATGATGCTCACAGAAAGAACTGAACGTCGCCGTCGATGACTCCACCATTGTTATGTCCCTCGACCGAAGTATTATATTGAGGACCTTGAGAACATATCCGGCATAGAGGGGTAGGTCGCGCGGCGCCTTCTCAATCAAGGCTTCCAGTATCTGCAGCGTAACTTGTACGTTTCTTTGGGATGTATCAGCATGTACTCCCTAGCTCTGAAACGTTGCGCTGAACCTACCCAACTCTTGCGCGATAGACATCACTGGCAGTCTTCTTTTCTAGGAATGCGCCAACCTTCTGGACCTTGCTGCGCCTGGTGGTTGCATAGTAGAGTAGATAACTCAGCTCACTGGCATTCGGCTTCACATCTATGGCACCCTTCGTAGTCCTTGGATAACATTTCAGAATCAGGATCTGATGTTTTGGTCGACATTTCTGTCGAGTAGCACGTATGGCGTGCATTTTGTATTTTGTATATTGTATATTGTGCCCTGAATCACCTCCAACTCCAACTACTCCTGGACCCAGCTACGTGTCTGGTTGACTGGTGAAGGAAGACCTGCTAACAGTTTCTATATTTGAGCTGAGAGAAACAAAGAGGTTTCCAGTACAGGATGAGTATAAATCATAGGAGGATGATTGATATTCATGAGGGTCTTGTGTTCCTGGCCGAAGCGAGTGAATTGAGGAGATATTGGGTTGAGGGAGTGATCTGACCTGACAACATTATTTACAACTTGGCAGTGCCAAGCCAAGGCCGGACCCCATGACCAATCATTCAGGCTCGTGAGACTCCTTCTCAGATACCTTCAAAATCCAAATGGGCATCTGTCATGCAGTATTACCACTGGCATGCCTACTCGTACCTTACTGTCCTTGCACTTGGAAATTACCACAAAGGTAGACATAGTGTGAGTACCTTATATAAACTCAATACTGTCGAACTCGCAAAGTAGAACTACCACCTTCGTGTTGGTGCCAGTTGTAAACACCTGCCAGTCTCTCCGAGACGGTGGAGGATAGTTGAGCCTATTTACTTCTGCTGAAGAACTGCAGACAGTATGTAGGGACCTTTGGGCTTAGAGCTCTCGTCTCAACAACTGTTCGCACTTCACGCTAGCAAGCTACACCCTTTTCACCGTTCTGCAGTATCTGCCACGTCGTTCTCAGCTCAATAAACACTCAGTTTATGGTAGCAGTGCTTCAACTACTCAGCAGATACAGCAGTTTGAAATATTCCGCCTCCAAACCAGATCTTTATCTAACTCCTGGCATTTCACAACCACAGCTACAAAATTACAGGAGGAATATACAGCGGATATTCCATTTCATAGTAATATCTCATGCAGTTCCTTACTGTTCCGTTGGCGCGGATTCCTGCTAAACTGCTCTCTGTAACTTAATAGAGATGACGAGGTACTAATTTCCTGTCTGGATCCCTATGGCATATTCGACACGGCCGTCACAGTATAATGCTCTGCATTCTACAAATTTGCACCTGTAGCTCGTTGGATACGAAGGGTCTCTTCTGCTGAGCTTCCGGTGTTTCCTCTTAGCCTTTGCGATGCTGGCCACTGGCTACATATCATATTCAGACTCGACTACAACCTTTCGTCTTGGCAATTCAGTTACAATATGTTCTGGCAGAGATCCAACCTTAGACTGGAGGCGCTGAGGGATGGATACACAAGGAGGACATATTGGTTGCTGAGACACACACAAATAAGGTGTCCCGGAGCTGAGTTAAGAGGCATCTTTAGCTCCGCCCTGTGGTCATGTACTTCGGTCCTTGAGTCACTGTTCTGTATCTCGTACCAGTTAGGTTTTGATATACCTTTCCTACAAGATGACACACTTGACGCCAGCGTTCGGCCGGTTGTTAGTACGTAAACGGGCTAATATGCGTGCTTTGAGCGTTAGGCCAAATGTGTATTTGGAGGGTATCGTGGAGGGGTCTAGGAGGGAGACGAAGGAGAATATATTACCTGAGGGATAGGTATTCGGCCTCATGGCGCAAGAAGGCCTACAGTGTCACATATCTCTAAGCTGATGCAACATTCAAATGGATCAAAGCATCAAGAACCTCAATCCAACAACATACCATGTCTTCCCATCTAGCTCACGCAGCGCGTTGCGTCACTACAACTCTGCTCAGAGCCCCTCCCCCTCAACTCATCAACAATGGACAGTCTTGACGGACGTCTTCTATTTGCGTTAGTCAGATGGAGCAGGCTCAATAGACTCAGCAGTCTCAACGGTCACATTTTTCTTCGCTGGCGAGCTTGATCCAGATGTTTTCTTTCTCGCTAAAGAGTCTTGCCCAGACGCTTTCTTCTCCACATCTTCTTCTCCATAGATTTCGATCACCTGGCTCTGGTCAAAAGCCGCTTCAGCGTCCTCAAGCACCTTCTTCAGATGGCCAAACTTGGCGCTCTCTCGCATGGGACTCTCAACTTTTCTAGGCTTCCCGCCGCCGGTTCGTCGTTTGATGTTGTCAATTTCAGGCCATGCGTTGTCCATCTATATACTGTGAAGTTTGACTCGTAGCTGGGCGAGTCCCTCAATCGAGCTATGCGCTCTGTGACTTTTCGAGTCTGAGCCAGGAGATTGCGCTGCCACTCGTCAAGGCAGCTCATGATATCTCCCCGACGGTACTTGCTGTTGCTCCTTGCATTCTGTCCGAGATTTGCATCAAATTTGCCGAAAAGGTCATTCTTTCCCCTCTTCCTCTTTTTATTCTTCTTACGCTTCTTTGACTTATGAGATGGATCTGAATGCAAGTCTGATGATGTGGAGCGAGCTCCCTTGAACTCTTGAGTCAACATCGCAGGCTTTGGCGTCTTTGGCGATTTTGGTGACTTCGGTGAGGGCTCGACATCTGCTTTATAGCCCGCTGAACTGGAACTTCTCCCCGGGAACATGTTCGCTGGCGCTGAAGATGGATTTAGTACGTGTGGACTGTTTCAACGGTCCGCTCATTATGCGTTTGGAGTGGGAGCTATCCTCAGCGAGAAGTAGACAAATATGCGAGTATCCATTTCATTCCATTGTTCTTGTCCTCTCCTTCATCGACGTTTCCGGCCAGCTTGGACGAATTGTTGCCCCTTTCTTCTCTTGCTGAAGTTCCACAAGACTCGAGGCTCGGCTCTAACCATACATGACGTGTATATAGATGGCCAGACGTGGGAAGACTGAGATGTGGAACGCCATGCTCATCTAGTCATGATACTATTATCTATATCTCCATGCTATCCTTGTCTGTGGAGCCTCGATATGCCGCACCGCAAGCTTTCTCTGTTTAAAGACTCGAACCTTCACTCGCTCATTTGTGTGACATGGCTCACAATATTGCGTCTCCTGGACCCATTTGGACACGTAATCTGTTTATGTAGTAATATTGTTGAGTGCGGTTTTCAGAGCAGGGAGAGTAACGAGCCCAGTGAGAGTGCCGTGGCAGGAGAACTTGATGGTGCATTCGCTGCGCGTGATGGCGATCTCGTCAGACATCCATGTTGTCTGAGCCGTCTGCGAGTGGAAGGAGACCGTATATCTTCTTTGCGACGTTGTATTCTCAGTAGAAGCTAATAAGGTTACGGCTGACGCTGCCATTCACATCGACCTTCGGCCAGAGACCAATGGGCTTGTGGCTGCATACGAATGCGCTGTGGCAGAAGGGCGCGTTCATGATTTGATAGGCGCTGGGTTCATGAAACGGGTAGCAGGGAGGATGATGGCTATCATAGAGATGGTAGCCCCAACAATCCGCCATGCGATCTTCATCAGTCTTCTTACCACCAATGTAGAATTGGAAGATGTCTTGATTTGGCATGTTTATGTGGAAGCTATTCATCCAAGGATAGTCGCGGGTGTAAGATCCAGGTCACATGTCCGCAACCATATCTGGCAGGTACGTGGTGGTGCAAGCGATATCCTGTCAGGCTTTGCTTTTGTAGTAGAGAGTTTTAAGGAAGTTGGCCATGTTGGGTGGCCTGGGACATCACCGACGCCGCAGTCGTTGATATCTAGAGCTCAGCTCAAAAGATGCACGAACTCCTTCAAATGAACAAGAATACACGCCCTGAAAGAGATAACAAGACCCGGTGGAGCTGTATAGCGGTCAGTATCTAGTCCTCAATTATATCACCTGTTTTGAAGCTATCAACGCATACGTTCGATGCCTTTCTACAGAATTAGTTCGTGAAGAAGTTCTTTTTGATAAGAATTTTTGATAAGAACTGGAAGATGCTACGAAACATTCACGAGTTCCTTGAACTTCTTTCCCAAACGACACTTGCCTCTAGAGTCTTCAAAATCGACTCTTGGTCAAGTTCGTGAATGCAGAGCTGTATGGAATGCACGTGACGGAACATTCTAGAAACTCCACGCTATGTATGGAGATTGGCAAGTCAATGCAGTCCTAGCCGAGAGAGCGGCAGCATTCGAGGCCAGAGCCACAAGTGAGGGCGGCAATTGGCCCGAGACGTGGGGCAGGATCAAGAAGTTGATCGCAAAAGCGAAAGGAGGAAGACGAGGGCGCCCAACCCAGCTGGCAGACCCCATGAGACACTGGGCGGCGTGGACAGAGAGCGAAACCGCGAAGAAGAAATCGGAAGAATGGTGGAAGAGCTTCCAGCTACGCGAGGGCGTTCACCAGCGAACACCAAAAGCCGGCTTGCGGTGGGGAACGGCACGCAAGATCTGGGGACAACTCACAAAGCAAGAATCTTCCTGCCTTGTGCAAGTGAGATCCGGGCATATCGGACTCAGGCAATACCTGAGACGAATGTAGATTCCGGATATCGAGCCATGGTGTGCATGTAGAGGAGGCCGAGCGGCTCAGGAAACGGTCGCTCATATCATCCTGGACTGTTAACTGGTAGAAGACAGGCAAATCTCCCTCCCCTACGAGGAAGGCGAGATCTAAACGAGGCCCTGGAAGATCCCAAACGATGCCCCAGCATCATCAAGTAGTTATTTTGCGACTACTTCGCACTTATGAAAGAGAGCTCTCTGCTCGCCACTTGGAGGAGAGATCAAGCAAGGAAGCTGATATTCGCTCATGCTTTCACTATTCTGATTATAACTTCTTTCCTGGCAACCTGATCTCACGGAATACCTCTATTTATGAGAATCACGCAGGCGGAAAGAATGCTCCCATATATCCTGTTTTGACCGTAGGCTTGATGGAGGATGGTGTTATTATTTAGCCTATGATCAAGGTCAAACAAATATCGATGTTATTGACGATGGAAGCTTTCAGTACGTATGGGAAGAGATCACGTGTCGTACTGCAAGGCAGACCTCAGAGGCAGACTTGCAACCTTGACCGGGACGGCGTTACTTTGTTCCTGGGCCTGAGGCTCATTGACCTCTAGGACATACAGTAAACATAGCTCTGTAGCGTTGATAATATAAGTCGTTCCACCCCGCCCTGTACGCTACCAGTGACAGTCCCTTGAGCTCATTACTTCAGAGGGGCTATATTTTTAATAGATGTTAAAAAAGTTGATTTTGTTGTCTGCCGAACGCCTTGCTTCTTTAGGAAACTATGTTCCGTGCCCCAGCCCATATATTTTGGGGGTTTTCTTCTTGAGCTGGAGGCGACCGACTTCATCTGTTTTTACAAAATGAACTTGCGACGATACAGCCCGCTTTACAAGCGCACGATTTGCCCTCCCTTTCACTTTGCAGCGACCTCAGTTTTAGTATCCTGCTCATCAGGAAACAGGTGATGGACCAATGGTGCAACAGCCAGCATGGCGGGACAATTATCTTATGATAAACAAGGATTCATCTACTCGTCTTCTTCTCTCCACAGGTACCAAGAGACGACCACCAGAAGCTTCATCCCTGCTGCAATCCATAGCGCACCTTCTGCTCCCAAACTGCTTCGTGCTAGCACACCCCCAAGGACAGCGCCGATCATTAACAGAACTGGCGCTGCCGCTCTGCGGTTTCTCTCTATATTGTACTGCGCGAAAAGCTCAGCGTCCGAGAAAAGGTCGCAATAAATACCTACAGCAGATTAGCTACGAGTACGCCACCTTGAAGCTTGTTGCCGACAGGTGATGCGTGGACTGTACTTACTAGTTAGGACAACACTAGTGAGAGCTACGAACACTGTCAGCATTTGAGTCCAAAAGGTACATATTCGTTGTACCGCGGAATTGATCTGGGTAGACTAATGTAACACACCATTGTACTTCAATGCTCTGGAAGTTACAGCTTGGCCACAGCTCTGGAATGCGACCAAGGCGATCGGCACTAAGACACTCCAGTGTAATTCATTCTCTGAACGAGGTACCCACGTCACAATTGATGCAGCGACAATGATGAACGCCATTTGGACTGTGAATGACATGCATAACACCCACCTTCGACTAGGCGTAAAATGTCGATGGAAGCGACTGAAGAAGAATGATCCAACACAAAATGAGATAAGCGAGATGCCTGACTTGATCCATCTCTTGGATTCGGCGGGTGATGCAATCCCAAGTCCAATGTAGACAGTGTTCCCTAGGCGTACATCAGCTTGGAACATTGAGTGTGTGTGTGGTTTTAGAATTTACCAGTTTGCATGGAAACAAAGGAACCCCAAGTCGATATTGAGGCACTGTCCAAAACTCCAGTTATAACATAACATAGAAGGAGGATAATGTCAGCCCAATCGCGATGAACGTTGGCGTTCAACCGCTTCCGCCAGCCAGAACTGGATGGCTGTGAGCCACCCAGCAATGGCTGTTCTTCATCGTTAAGATTGGCCGTCGTGTCACGGCCATTAGTTGTAGCCATCATAAGAGTACAGGATTTATTGATTCCAGAGAAACTTGTTCATGGAGTTGTTGAGTTCTAAGCGAAAAGTCTTGACATACAAGCTTTGACGAATGCCGTTAGCGGGAAGATCGTTAGCGCGAATGCCCAGGCTGAAACACATGACTTGGAGTGCTTAATGGCACCTCCTCACTTTGCTACTACCTCGTTCCCTCTCTTGCTAATACAGTTGTTGGCGGGGAAATTTCGGATTCACTCGGCAGTTGCAGACGGGCAATTTTCGGTATGACAAGCGACCCCCTCCTCAAATGAGGGGGAAAGTCATGTTCCGAGACGTCGGATTCTGCGGAATGTCTATGCAGGTTCCAGCTCAATCAGACTGACTACCTGCATGCGGATAGCTCCAAGCATGCCCATTCAGTTGTTACGTCAATCGAATATTTCAGTCATGTCCCAGAGCTGTCTTCTTTCTTTTAAAACATCATTCTTGCCCACAGTGAGTCAATTCAAAGAAACATGCATTATATCAGGTCACTTCTGCTCGTGAGTATTGCATTGGGCAACTTCGGAAGCGCAATTCCACTACAAGATAGTCCTCGCCAACGCTTCCTTGATGACCAGACGTTGCCAGAGAAATACTATCGCAAGAGTAGTAGCTCCAAGCCATATACTCCTGGTAACAAAGATCCACTAGACAAAGCTGTCGATGCTGTGGGCGACGAGTTAGACCCATTGCCCTGGCGCAATGGACACGGAGCTTCGGTTTTGGGGCCTTGGAACTGGGAACGATCAAGACAGAGTCCAGATCTGGTGCGTCCTCCAAGCACTGATCATGGTAACATGGCAAATATGCGTTGGAGCTTCGCGGACTCGCATGTTCGAATTGAGGTAGGTGCTACACAGCAGGCTCGGTATTGCCATGACTAACCCATTCTGTATAGGAAGGTGGCTGGACACGGCAGACCACAGAACGAGAGCTTGGATCGAGTGTTGAGCTTGCCAGTGTGAATATGCGTTTGGAGGAGGGAGTCATTCGCGAGCTCCATTGGCATAAGGAAGCTGAGTGGGCTTATGTACTTGATGGCGAGGTAAGGGTGACTGCGATTGATTACGAAGGCGGCAGCTTCTTCGACGATCTGAAGAAGGGGGACCTGTGGTACTTTCCCAGCGGTGTATGTGGTCACGTTTTCCTTTGTCTGAGGCCATATTAGGGGATGCACTAATTTCATATCCAGGTACCTCATTCTCTCCAAGGACTTGGAGAGAATGGCACAGAGTTTCTGCTGGTGTTCGATTCTGGGAGCTTTTCAGAAGAATCGACATTTATCTTGACCGATTGGCTAGGTGGCCCACCCATGATTATATGTTTGTAAATTTGTGCTGATCTGTATAGCCCACACCCCAAAGTCGGTTATTGCAAAGAATTTCAACCTAGCACCTGAAGTATTCGCTCATATTCCTGCCGGGGAGAAGTACATCTTCCAAGGCTCACTGCCTGGGAGCATTGAGGAAGAACGACCGAGAGGCAAGGAAGTCAAGAAGTCTAAGTACAACTTCACGCACAGAATGCTGGATCAGGAGCCGAAGCATACCAGCGGAGGTGAAGTCCGTATCACTGACTCCAATAACTTCCCCATCTCGAAGACCATCGCAGCTGCCCACGTTATAATCGAGGCTGGAGCCATCCGGGAGATGCACTGGCACCCAAATGCTGACGAATGGTCTTTCTTCATCAAAGGTCGTGCTCGCGTCACCATCTTTGCAGCTGAAGGAACCGCACGCACATTCGACTATATGCCCGGCGATGTTGGTATTGTGCCACGTAACATGGGCCACTTTGTTGAGAACATTGGCGACGAGCCCATCGAGATGCTGGAGGTTTTCAAAGCGGACGAGTTCAGGGACTTTTCGCTATTCCAGTGGATGGGAGAATCGTCCAAGAGGATGGTCGTCGACCACTTGTTTGCAGAGGACACTAAAAACGCCGAGTTATTCTGGGATAAGGTCTCAAGCGCGAAGAAGGACGAGGTGACGATGCCTGATCAGGAGACATGATCGGAAGGTTTGCAGGAAACATATCGTATACTGTTGGTTTCATATCCTTGTTGTGTAAGAGCGAACGGCGTTAGTGAAGAAACCCAGGATCAGTATATACAGCAATACAATGAAGCACACTTCTTATTCTTCTATCTCCGGCTAATGAAGCTCCATAAAGCACATTATTCTATTTTGTTGAGCGGTTCTTCCATCCATCTACAGGGCCAATCGTTTCCATACTATTCGGTATGTAACCCGCCAAGTTAGTGGAAGGACGGCCAGGGTTGTCAAGTTCCAGTAAGTTTTGTCAAGCCTTTGGAAGCAACTTCAAGGAGTTGTCCATTATGCAAGGAGGTGGATAGAGCATATTAATAGGGCCTCCCCCGCATTCTATCACGGAAATCACGGGGGCAAGTTTGATACTTTCGACAGCTCACAATCTGAGGGGATACTAGACGGTCTTAAGAAAACCACCGAAGACTACCTTATCATAAAGCGAGGATATGAGCAACAAGATGACGGCCATGGGGAAATCAACTGAAACGTGGAATGTCAAAGTGACTGTGATTCTATCATGGACTGGCACTTCAAATCAATTTTCATTCTGCTTTTCCCCGCACACTGCTTACGAGGACCTGCCGGCTAGAGCCACCAACAATCTCATGTTGCTTGGAATAGTTACACGTAGCAGAATTCTAGTGAGTTTCTTAGGATCGTCGGTCAGGAGATGCTCTCATTTGACGACCACCGTCCCTTCCTACCTGTAAAACGATTTCCGGCAAGTAGCTGCTTCAAACCCCGGTAACTATTTCTGGTCGCTGGTCAACCATCGCGATCAGCATGCTTGCAACTTCCTACAGCTCTTGAACATGTGATCATGGTGATAGCCATTTTGCTGAGGAACGATACACCCGTTTGGTTTGGTGGCGGTTAGGCGATTGCCAAGCCTCGCTAAGGGAATAGGGGAGGGAGACGAGAGTAGTCTGGACCGGACATCTCACAGGCTGAGCTCAATTTCAAGGCATATATACGTGATATGTCGATGAACACTAATGAATTGCTTGTGCGGGGTCTGAGATCAGCGTATTTGCCTCCAATAGATATTCATTCATCTTAGAATCCACATCATGTTCCGTACGCGTACCAGCACAGTACGTAGATGATCAATGACCGTCCATCCATCGATACCCCTCTTAATATACTGTTCATAGCAAAGGCTTGTTTGAGTGATAAGCATTCCCAAGTTGTCGCATCGCTGTGTTACACTGAATCGTAGTGATTGTCGATGACCTTCCGCTTTTAACGACTTCAGGACAACTGACGCATAGAGACAGAAGTCAAGGTCGATCTAACTGTGCATCTGATTTCATACATAGAATAAACTCGCTGTTCAGCTCCAACTGTGCGAGCACCAGAGAGCAAGTTCTTGTTTGCACTAGCAGGAAGAGGAGCTTCAATATGCTCCAATTGTATACCACACCCTCGGCTGACTGCTATCCATTGCATCTTCTAAATTGCCGAGTGACAGCGAGAATACACCGAGAAGACTAAGTCCTACACCTCATCGAATGTGAGAGGCTCAAGGGGGTGTACGGTATTTGTGCAACTCGGAACTGCATCGGTAATTTAAAACCAGCTGACAGTTTAAGTTGTGGAGACAGCACACTACCAGAGTCTGATCTGAGCATTAAGACTGACTCCAGACATTGAGATCCATCTGCTGCAACTCTTCCATCTGCAGAAACCATTATAGTGAAGCCATCATGCCTTGGTTTAATCCAGAAAACGCCGTCGAGGAGGTCAAGACGATGGTCAAGACCGACACTACGACAAACAGAGCGAAAATTTTCGTCGTTGAGAGTGTCCCAAAGCTGCCATCGGCGACAAAGAACTATCTGCTCGCGAAGTTTCCGATCATAGAGTGGCTTCCTCGATACCAACCATCTTGGCTCATCACTGATGCCATTGCTGGACTGACAATCGGTGTCATGCTTATTCCACAGGGACTAGCTTATGCAAAGATTGCGACTATCCCTATTGAGAACGGGCTATATTCTAGCTGGCTTCCTGCAGCGCTTGCTGTTTTTATGGGCACATCGAAGGGTAAGTTCACGAACACAACGGGTGAATCGTGGATGACTTGGATAAATAGATCTTTCCACGGGTCCAACTTCGATTCTAGGTCTCCTGACTGCTCAGATTGTCAAAGACCTTGGGACAGAGTATGGTGTTACTGAGGTTGCCAACGCAGTGGCCTTCATGGTCGGTGTATACTGTCTCGCTCTAGGTATTCTTGGACTTGGATTCCTCTTAGACTACGTCTCAGTTCCTGTGCTCACTGGGTTTATATCTGCGACTGCCCTTGTCATCGGGTTCGGCCAAGTCGGAAGCCTAGTCGGTCTCTCAAACACACCCTCCAACGTATTCGACATCATTGGCGACGTGCTTAAACGACTTCCGAATTGGGACGGACCTACATGTGGCATTGGCTTTGGCACAGTCCTTATCTTGGTAGCACTCGAGCAAGTCGGTAAGCGATGGGGAAGCAGACACTTCTTCATCAAATACCTGTCCAGCAGTCGCGCTGTGATTGCGCTTGTGATCTTCACTCTCATCAGCTACCTTGTCAACAAGGACCGAGGAAGTGATCTCCTGTGGGCGATAAGCGAGGTTGACACTAATGGCATCCTCCCTCCCAAGGCACACAACACAAAGCTATTATCGAAGGTTGCTACTCGAGCCTTTGGACCACTGGTTGCCGCTGCGCTTGAGCATCTTGCAGTTGGCAAAGCATTCGGAAGACGCAACGGATACAGTATCGACCAGACCCAGGAATTTAATTACCTTGGCATCACAAATCTAGTCAACAGCTTCTTTGGAGTGATGCCAGTTGGAGGCGCCATGTCGAGAACGGCCGTAAACTCGGAGTGTGGGGTTAAAAGTCCGTTAAACGGCGTTGTCACGTCTGGATTCCTAGTTCTCACCATCTACGTCTTCTCTCCTGCACTCTATTGGCTTCCAAAAGCAACGCTCTCAGCTATAATAGTAAGCTCATACTCTTTAGCTAGCCATAAGTTACTGACAGGAATAGATCATGGCAGTACTTCATCTCTTCGGACCAGTCTCAGCATTCTACAAGTTCTGGCGTGTTTCCCTTGTAGACTTTGTCGGATCAATGCTATGCTTCTGGCTCACCATCTTCCAGACCGCCGAAATCGGCATTGAGACTGGCGCTGGCTTCTGTGTTGCATGGACGATGTTGCGCTACGCTTTCACCAGACCGACTGTGCAAGCCAGTACCGAAGAACATGTGGCCCCCGCTCCGGATACAACAGCAAGAACCAATAGTATCCACGGGAGTCGAACTGAAAATGTCGGTATAGATGTACCTACGGACTGTGTGTTGATCACTTTCCACGATGCCATGTTCTACCCAAATGTAGGCCGAAGTAAGGCGGTCGCCTTGGAAGAAATCCAATTGGTCTATGAAAAACTTTCGAGTCTGCGTGAAGCCGATCCAAGCAAAAGATCATGGAGCGTGAGACTAGAGCGCAGAGTAGAGAGACTACGCAAAGAGCGCAACATTGTTCCCAGAGATTCGCATCTAGCGGTTGTGGTTCTAGACTTTACTAAAGTCTCGTACATTGACATGACTGCTATTCTAGCACTTTCGGAGTTGAAGCAGGATATCCGCTTGTATTCCGGCGCCGAAGTCCAGTTCCGGTTCGTGGGATTGAACAACAGCGTGCTTCAACGCCTACGTCGGTCAAGCTGGTTGCTAGCTGACCTGGAAAGCTGGAGCGAGGAAGGTGGAGATGTCATCTATTCTTCGTTGTTGAGAGCAGTATGCGAAAGAGATATTGTCTCGGGGGAGCTGGGCGAGAAGAAAGGAGATTAGAAGTTCTGACAAGGCAACCCCCCCCCCCTCTCATATTCAGCTTCCCTTCACTGTCGCGATTTTTGTTAGGTTGGAGTTCCTTGACAGGCAGCAAACGTCCACTTCGTTAGACAGTGATAAGCGGCATCAAAGGAAACACAGCGTAATCTCCCTGCTACCGTTTTGGAGTTGATAAGAGCTTGTAACGCAGTCCATTTTGGTCCTCGGTTTCAATCCTCAGAAAAGACATTGACCAAGAGTTATTTGTGCAGCAATGACAGCTGTATTACCACGCATCACTCCATTGTTTACCTAAACGCAATTTCATCATCCGTCCGTACTCAATGTTGGATCTCCAATCCCTTCAGATCATCACTGACACCCTTCACCGTATTCTCAACCGATATGTGACTCCTGCTATCAGAGAGCTCTGTTCCCACGTAACTCCTCAGCACTTCTTCATCCACCATGCCAAACAAGATCTCCACCTCATCTGAGCCATCATACAAAAAGGCCAAACTGCTACCACAAGTCTTGCAGAACCGTCTCATTGCTAGCTCAGAGCTACGATACAGGATATATGTTGGGTTAATTCCTAGTCGAGGCGTAACCAGCCTGCATCAAAGAGCCGGGAAACTTTCGGCGTTTGGTGCATTGGACGGTACCGTTCTACGATCTGTTATGTTCGGAGACTGCTTTCGGCATATTGAGAGGGATAATACGGACATGGGTAGGAGGCCATGGCATTTCCAGAGTGATAGTGGCGGTGTATCGAATCGCGCCACAAAGACAGCCGCCAGAGATACGGTGTCGGCGAGAGAAGGCATGGTATGGTTTGTTTGAAAGTGCAATCCGATAATATCTGATCCGTTTGTGTGGGTGTAAAGGCGAGACTATATATACGGAGATGGCGGGAGATTTGATCAGGTAACATAAAGCCTTGGCAAGAGCAACGAGAGAACACACAGGAGCTTCAACTTCAAAATATCTATAATTGTTTAGACTGGATCCTTGATGATGGTAATGATCCTTCATTAAGGGGGTCTCCTAGGCACTGTAGGAAGCCACCTGGTGGTTCAACGTGTTGTATTGTTTTTAATCAACTACTCGGAAGGAAGGGGTACAGTTGCAGCCTTGGGTGTAACCACTGCTCGGCTAGCGCGAGCGCCAAATTACTCACGTGATGCTCTCCGGATAACTACTGTTTCTCAACAATAATACAACTTCTTTTCTACCACATTACTACTACATCATCGCCTCCTGTTTCGACTAAGAGGAGCGAATACGATACTATCAGGCGCGCTGATTTCTTTGATGCCTTTTATTCCAAGAAAACGATACTTTTATCGGCCAGATCTGTAAATCGTTAGATTTCACCCTACCTCACCCTACCCTCACCCTACCAGCTGGTACAGCGCGTGGATGGCTTTTGCAACACGATTTACTTGGATCTATTGCATTTAGGAGGACTAGAAAGCTTGCTTCTAGGCTTGGGCGAAAGACCAAGGTGTCTGAATCGGATATCGCAAAAGTAAGGCGTTCGAACGACCCACTTCACGACCAGCCATACCAGAAACAAGCCCCCAAAGGCTCGAATACGAGCCCTTTGCGCGTAATTTACAGTATCATGCTCCTCGGAGCGGTGCGTGTCGGTACAAGAAGCCTTATTTATCTGAAACCTCTAGGTCAAACAAGCCATAACGCGGCCAATATTGCAAAGAGCACGAAGAAGCGACCCTTATCGGCTTCTGGTAACATACATGGTTTACGGATGGAGGCAAACTTCCAGTCAGTGAAGCTCCAGAGTGCCGCGGAGAATGAGCTACGCTTCCCAGGGCAAGAAAGGTCTCTTAAAGAGACTAAGACCTCTGGTTCAGACGTCACTATCCATGTAGCCGCGGGAGTGTCGTACAGCCACAAAGACAGGCACATTATCTACAAGGATCCAAAGGAACCATCACATAAGACCTAAAAACCGCGTAGGCCACGGAAAACCACGTACTAAACTTATGAAGAGTACAAGGAGCGAGTGGAAGAGTGGGAGGTAGCTGTGAGAGGCCAAACCTCGAATAGCTCAAAAGGTGATGGGTTCTGAAATTCGATTAAGAAGTGCATGAGGAATCTGCATAAGGCAGATTCACTCCTTATTTATCTACATGTATAATATCCACCGAATATTCTAGAGAAGCAGCCTGCTGACAAAACAAGGAAAAGTATAGAATTGTATGGAATATGAGGTTCTGGGACAATTCCAGCTTGGCCCACAAGGTCTGGAGTCAGTGCAGAGCGAGGGCGTTGGCCCGAGCACCCATATGGGTCTCAACCCTTACAGTAGCACAGCCAGCAGCAGAGGTTATACCTAAGGTAAACCATGTCACAAGAGTTTTATGCGAAGGAGATCCTTCCTAAGCAAGTCCAAAATATCAAGGCCTTATAACAGCAATATAGCCATCGTTTTTGCCTCCAAAAGGATGGAGATCCTTTGCACGAGAATAGGTCTGTTAATAACCCGTGTGCGCGTCTTGAACTTGATGCAGATCTTAAAATACCAATCCATCTGGCACAATCGCCAGATCTGAGTCCTATGTAGTTTACTTGGCAGATGATTAAGCAGCGATTACGTGGAGGGACGTGGCGTACGATAGCAGAGTTTAAGAAGGTTATCCAGCGTGAATTGGATAGATTTACAATCGCACAAATTTGGAAACGTAATATAGAGATGCCCTGGAAGTGTAGAAAGGTCCAGGAGCTTGAAGGAGGCCGAATTAGATCCTCGTTGTGGTGATATGTATAATGTAATCCATTTTAAATTTTATTAGTAGCCCCCGCGCGGTCAATTTTGACAGCCCCGGTGGAATTCTACGTCAAAAATTGGGAGCGGAATTTCATTTTCCGGTTCAGCTTGATGATCCGTTTTTCATTCAAGTCTTTCCTCATACCAGAGTAAGGATTTCGTGAACGTCCGACAGGGGTCGTCAGAATTTATGAGCCAGTTCTGCTTACCGTATTAAAACTGCCTCCGAAACTGCAACTTTCAGTAAATGTGTAATTGTTTCTCCCCTTATAAAATCTTCTGAATGGGAATCATAGTATAATGTCTCTGCTCAAACTGTCGCTTGGTATAGACAGTTTTTATAGTATGAATACTCGTTGTAAAGTAGCAGTTTTTACGATGAGATTTCGATGGCTCATGAATTCTGACGCCTCCCTCTTGACTAGATGCCATGTGACACAAATCTCCATATTAGACATCAAACATTGGCTCTACCGCATCCTTAGGACCGATAATGAGCCAGAAACTGTTTCATGAGCTTATCAATATTCCTCAAATTCAGTGCAGTCAGGAGTTGCTCCTTCGTTCTTCCATCTGTTAGACCCTGCAACATTTTGAAGACAAGCGCCTGCGTTCTACAATTGCAGTGAATTAGAAATGGCCTCGGACTGAGAGTAGAAAGGGAATAGTGTGCGATAAGTGTGAGCGATGGAAGGCTCAGTAGGGTATACTGAGTTGACACTGTTGATACGGTGAGAATTTTAGATCTTGTTGAATACTTCGATGCAGCTTAATCCGAATACGTAACGTAGATTCCTTACAGGTCTGTATGGGTTGAGACGAACCAGACCTCTGGACACGTGCTCATGATTGTCAACAGCGCAGCATAAAGAAATAAGAACGAAGTCCCTCCCTCTAGTTTGCAGGGTGCAGATTGACGTTCCAACCCTCGACAGACATCCACACCAGACTTGGCCTCCCAGAAGTCCAGGACCAGACTTTGAGAAGGGAAGGAATGAGCAGTAACGTATTTGTATTGCTATGGTGCTAAATGCAAATACATTTTCAAAGCGATCCCAGTATCTTTCATAAAATATGTAAAAGAGCAAGCTATCAAATGCCCAAAAGTCCAGTCGTTTCCACTTTGAAAGTCTCGTCCGGAATATCTTCATCTGCCCTGCTGCTGCAGGTGAATATTGCCGTTGTTTTGGCCGTCTCCGGTATAACCATTGTCGTAATATAAGCCACCAGCGCCATTGTTGTAGTTTGCATACACAACGCCATGAGTGCCATACGATTCGTACTGAGGCTGACGAACACCGAGTCCCCAAGCCAAATTTATCGGAAGGTTCATTTGGCTGCAGCTATATCCATTGGAGTAATTTCTGCTTCCATTACCGTTGGAGTGATGACTAGAAAAGAAACGGGTCAGGAGACAGAGACATGGCGAGTGGAGCGAAGAGGAAAATAAAGCCCTTACCCTCTGCCTCCTCTCCCACCATCGTTACCACGTCCTCGATTAGCCCCACCTCGTCCGTTTCCACGACGGCGCTGAGCACGACGACCGACAGTGAACTCAATCCTCTTCAGAGGATTCCGCCACATTGCCTCTTGCTCTGGTGTACCGGATAGTCCCTTCCCTTTCCGCTCGCTCTCTGGCACAGTCCACGCCTGGAAGATCTCCGCGGGCTCTTCAAGTTTTCTGACTTCTGAAACCCACATTTTGACGTATTCTCCATTGGCGTCGTAGTCGAAGCTCTGCTTGACGGGGTTGAAGACCCGTGCTTCACCTCGTGGGTCGTTGCCGATACCAGCTACATACTGCCAATTGCCCCAATTAGAGGACACATCATAGTCAACAAGCATCATCTCGTAGTACTCAGCACCGATGCGCCAGTCGAGCCTCAGATGCTTCGCTAAGAATGAAGCGACGTTCTGCCGAGCTCGGTTGGAAGTGTAGCCTGTATGGTAAAGCTCTCTCTGTGATGCATCAATCATACCCATACCAGTCGTACCATTGATGATACGTTGAATTTTCTCCTGCGACTCTGGTGATTCCGTTCTTACCCACTCGGCATCCGCTTGTCTGAAGCCTTGGGGTTGGAACAGTTTGTCTCCGTATTTACGAGTGCAGAGACGCATGTAGTCACGCCATAGCAGCTCGAAGCGCATTGCCGTTGTGCCTTGGTTTTCACCTTTCCCAAAGCCCTCGCCCGTGCTCCATTTACTGTTGCTACCATCTTCGAACTCGTTCAGTGCGGTGTTGACTTGACGCGCAGTGATACATCCAAGAGCGAGCCAAGCACTGAGCTTGCTGGAGAAATCCATGCCGAGCATACCGTTGCGGGTATCCTTGTAGGCAGACATTGCGCCGGAGCTTAGCAGGTGATCAAGTCGTTCAAGTCCAGTGATCTCACCTCCGATGAATGGATGCGCTGACTTGGCTCCATTTGGATACGGGAGAGGAGTATCAATATAGGGAATGGACTTAAGTGGCTTGTGAAGTGCCTCGATGACAGCTTGCAACGTATCTGGAATTGTGAAGTTCCATGGCTGTTCTGGGACTGATTTTGGAACGGGAGGAAGTCTCTTAATCTGCATCGGGTCAGCTGGAGAATGGATTCTTGAGTCGCACTGTGGCTTACATCTGGAAGAACATCGCGTGACACCTCCTTCAACGGTTCCATCATCTTGCGATAACTGGTGAAGACGTCTGGTAGTGCTTGAGGATCCTCCAGCTTCTTACCCAAATCGCGACTATGCATATAGTCAGTTCAATGCTGCAGGTTATCACAGACCCACCTACTCATCTACTAGATACTTCTCATCGACCCATAATCTAAAGTCTACTCCAGCATCCTTGCAAACCTGGCGAACGGCTCTCTCTTCTTGCTTTTCTTCTGATCCTTCTTCTTCTGTCATCCAGAGACCTTTGACGTTGAGCTCCTCTGCTTCGATGATTGACTTCGCGATATCGCCATGAGGTCCTACACGAATGGTCAACCCGCTTCCTAGCTTCTCCAATCCGGTCTTGACGTCCCAGACACTCTCGGCAAGGAACTTGGCCCGATGTGATCCGCATCTCCAAAAGCTGCCCACGGCGCTCCTGGCTTCTTCGAAGGGTGAATTTCCATTGGTTGCGAAGCCGGATACTTCGATCTGATGAGGCTGAAATGCATAGACTGGTATGACATGTGTGAAGCCTTGCTTGTTCTTGGAAAGTGCGTGGAGGATGGGATTGTCCGCGACGCGAAGGTCTCTCCTGAGAAGGTATAGCAGAGTCTTGTTGTCCGACATTTTTGCCGTGGTGTGCGCTGAATGATGTGGTGTCTCGGGTTTTGCAGTCGTTCGTAAGGTTGACAGACAGAACTTGATACCGGAAAGGGATCGTGGCCTTATATGCATAAACGAGCAGACGCCGACCAGGTCCTGTCCTATCCCGTCCTGTCTTTTGCGATGTCTGTGGTGATCAAGTAAACGAAGGGAAGAGCTGAAATTATCCGTGTCACAAGAACAGGTGGTTGTAACCGATGAGGAAAGAAGCGGACCTGAGGAGTGATACGCGGAATTGGGAAAGTACTGCAGTTGCAATCCAGACACGAACAGAAAAAAGTAAAGAGAGCACAGTTATGGCGAAATATAATGAACCGAAATAGTGACTTGAGAAAGTCAGGTACCTGAGGTCATGTAGGTGGCTAGCGTGCGATATGCACTAGTACTAGCGCCCACTAGCTTAGATTCTCTCGCTATGTTCAATTGAGCATCAGTGACAGGTGAGCTTTTAAGGTACTTCGATAAGAATATGTGGTGCTTTCTCTTGGCCCAAATTGGTGTCATCATTGATATTTCGGGTGCGATCCACTCCGTCCCTTTACACCAGGTACCGGTTTTCCAAGGAACTCACTGCAGGTCCAAGTTGACACACAACAATGGGGTTGGAGAGACACGATCCACGATATGTAACAGTTGCAATTGCAATTTCAATTGCAGTTGCAGATGCAGATTTAGAGACGGATTCGGATGCAGATTTAGAGACGGATTCAGGTGCAGATTTCGATATAGATTCAGGCGCAGATTCACATGCAGCGCCCTTGGGGTAGCATCAAAACCTCCTATCAACCAAATAATATGTATGGGCATTTGTCTGGCGAGCCGGTGGTGGTGGTTATGGTCGAGGTCTAGCGCCATACTAGCGTCGATCTGCGATCTTAGAAGAGTAGAGACGAATTCCTACAACAGCTTAGCGCAGCTGTCGCTAGCGATTGAATCAATCTGGTATGAGCAAGCAGGACTCCAGACTCGGTAATAAGCGGGACCATCATGTTTATTGCAGCCACTGGATCACCTGACACTTCTCTCCATACAATACACTCGTATACAATTCTTTGCAAGACAGTCTGGACTGGGGCATGTGGCTGTCCAGGAGTCCAGTCGCGGATCCTAGAGTACCAACGGGCGGACGAGACCGCATTGGCAAGAGAAGCACCATATCCCACATGGTTTCTACTCGTGGCCGAACAGGGCTTATTGCATTGGGCGTCAATATCGTGGCTAACAATATTACGGCCAGCGAAACGAGACATCTGCCCTATTTCTGTCACTTTTCCTTTACAACGTTAGCTGGTCTCTTCGAGCTGAGCATGCGAGCATGCAACTGCACGTGAAATGTCATGATCGTATGATATTGTACCCGACATGAGATGGTTTTGCCCAACCTGGAACTATAGTAGGACATGGCTGAGGATTACGATACTTCTATCAGCTCATAGTGATGTAGGTGGTAAGTGAGTATCAGAACTGTCCACTGAGAGGATCTGGTAGCCACCCTCGTTCGACAGGGCTGCCACGTTTATGGCGCCAGGGTACAACACGCAAAAGATGGATGTTCTCGACCACGTTTGTCACACAGGGTGCAGAGTCCAGGTTTAACAGCACTCTCAACACCATCAATGCCACTTAAAAGCGTCAAGCCTCAGGAAACCTCCTACAGAGCTGGCCTCCCGCTTCATTTCAGATAAAACTCTGCTGTCGGAGTCACCGAAAACCCCACCGAGTGATTTAAGGTGTTAGGTACCATCGCGTCGGCCATAACAACGGGTGCATATTTCGAAACATAGTTTCTTGGTACTGGAAATGGTCTTATGTATAGAAACACAGATGCTAGTACGGTTGTGTGGTGAATCGTTGCGCTGGGAGGAGCATTCCCGGTTGACAAAGAGGTGGCACTTGCAGGCACGCATGTCCCGGCCTACACACGGCCTACCTCGTATGGCAATCCTCCAAATAACATGCTCTCTTGTATACACAGATTGTTACATTACCTTTGTGTAGCTTCATTTGCATGGCTCATCTGTTTTTATTCAGGAATGTGCAACACAACGACCCTAGCTTAATATGCAAAGGCATATATGATATGAATTCGTACAATATCCAGCAGCATATATCTTTGCACCTTCAATCGCAGGATAGATATAGCATCAGGCGGCAAGAGTGACAGGAGGTTCCGGGCCGCTACAAGGAGTTGTCTCGGGCGGTGGCGGACATAAATGGCCAGAACACTCCATGCGTGGAGATTTTGTTTACCACAGTTCGTTGAAGCATACTGCTGGGATTCGTTCTTTAGGTAAGACGGCTGGCTAGATGAAATACTGCATGTATCGCGGGTTTTAAGAGTGTTGAGTCGCTACAGTGATGCAGGACGGTGCCGACAAGGCTCTGGGGCGTACATACTGCGTTGAACCAAACCGCGCTGGGATGGCACAAGCTGGCTGAACACGAACCCGTTTACCCCAGCGGAACTCACTTGGTAGGAGAACTCGCCGAGGTCTAGTCGCCGCCTGAAAGTTGAACTGGTTTGGAGGCTAGATTGCGAGGAGCCAAATTGGTGAGCTGTTGGGCAGGGACACAGCAAATAATTGAGTCGAGAGCTGGAAAGACCCCATGGTTGCTGAACATGACAAGAGTTCTCACAAATGATTGTACCCAGACCGGACCACAACCAGAGCACTGGGACCACAATAAGCTGGCATGTAGTATACGCGTAGTTTAATCCAGACAACTGGGGTACCTAGGATGGGATGACTAGCCCGCAATTTAGCTCCCATCCACCTCCAGCCGGAAAGGCTCGAACACTATCGGGATCTACAAAAGTCTACAGCAACTGAACCAGAACATCGGAAGAGGATAAGATCAGATAACTCGGGGGAAATACAGGAATGGTATGTCAGAACCACGGCACTAGGAAAGCATGGCTGAATATAGTGCTACACTTCGCTGCAACATCATCAGATACACTCTTCCTGACCAGGAGAGCCCTCAGATCCTGTCCACAATGTCTCTGGAATTCTCAACAGCCGCTTTCTCGTCCGCTTCTCTGGCCACCCTCTCCGCCTTTTCAACTTTGTCTCTCTTTTCCGTACGCTCACTGAAACGATCTCCAAAAAGCTCAAAGTGCGGCCGCATGACGATAGTAAACTTGACAAATTCCTCCATGCAGTCCACCAATCGCTCTCGATTGCTGCTGGGTAGGAGTCTGGCGCTTCCATCGCCATTGCCACCTTCATCTTCGAAAGCTTTGTACGCAGATGGCAGGCTACTCTGGTTACAGATTGTGAACATACGCATCCACCTCCCCAAAATCCTCAGTGAGTTCAGCGCATTAAAGGACTGCGAGCCACCGTTCACCTGGATGACAGAGAGTGTTCTTCCCTGCGTAGGACGTATCGAACCTGTCGATAGTGGGATCCAGTCGATCTGGTTCTTGAACACGGCAGTCAGGTTACCATGCTGCTCCGGCGAAACCCAGATATGGCCATCCGACCACTCTGAAAGTCCTCGCAGTTCCACCACCGAAGGATGAGTTGCTGGAACCGAGTCTCGAATTGGCAAAGTAGAAGGATTGAAGACTCGAACGTCGCAGCCAAGCCGGTGCAAGACGCGTGATGCTTCGTAGGCCATGAGTTTCGAGTATGACCTGGTGCGAAGGCTGCCATATAGGACCAGAACTCGAAGCCGCTTTCCTGTTGCTTGAAGATCTGCGGAGGAAAGAGCAGCGACTTTCTCTAGCTCCAGTTGAGATGTCCAGTCGCTGCGATTCACATCTTCAGGCAGTAGAAAAGGTCGATACTTTGTTCTTATTTCTGCATCATCCTGGAAATGGTTAGAATTACTCATGCTATCCACTCCTGTACATGGCGGCTCAATAGAGAGTAACACACCTCTGAAGCAGAAATAGCTAATTGAGGCCACTGAGCCAGCGTCCTCGATGACGCGTATGTGAGGGAAGACATAGATCTATATATCTGTTGCGAGACCCTTCGAATTTGAGAAGAGTTGCAGAAATAAGCCAGTGCGCTCATTATACCCGATTAATTTGAAGAAGCAAAATCGCTCCAACTTCTTCATATTCA
Source organism: Calycina marina (assembly GCA_019669825.1). Classification (NCBI taxonomy): domain Eukaryota; kingdom Fungi; phylum Ascomycota; class Leotiomycetes; order Helotiales; family Pezizellaceae; genus Calycina; species Calycina marina. The sequence continues at coordinate 25,537 of MU253920.1, read as the reverse complement.
TAGTCCGGGGCAGTGGAGAACCTTCAGAATGTCACTGCTCAACTTTCATTGGCTCGAGAGAGTTGCTTCCACCAAATCGGCGGATTTTCAACTCCTGTCAGCTCCTGCTATTTCGAATTAAAAGTAAAGTGCATGGCTATGCTTCTCTAGTATCGAAGAGATTTGATATGCTGTATGATCTATCTGATCAGATCAATAGCTTCTTTTCTCGCTCCCTCCAAAATGAATGTGCATTTCATTGGCTGTATAAACTTTAAGGTTAACTCTTAGCTTGAAGCAGCAGAAGCTTGGAAATACTGTAGCTTACATAATACAAGCTTTAAAGCTGAGCAAACCGAATTGTAAAAGCTAGGGCTCCTGTCGCTATTGTCAACCACAATCATGATAACACGGATATTGCTACGAGCTTGCCAACCCACTTCCCAAGCTACTCGCCCATCGCAATGTCTGCGCGTCCCGGAACTAGCATTGCGATACTACTCAACATCTCCAATACCACCTACTCCAAACGATCATCTGCCTCCTCCCACGAAACCAATTGACCTTCGCTCACAATTCAACTCTACTCCAGAGCCCGCGAACCCATACTTCATTCCCATCTCCACCCCCAAGCAAAATCGTTCACTGCGTCCCTACATCTATGCAGCACTCTTCACAATCCTCGGTCTCACAGTCGGCCAATACATGCGCCTTGTCGTTCTCCCCCCACCCCTCCCTGAACCACACACGAAAGAAGACATCCTCATGACTGAATGGCTCTCCAAGCAAGCCGAACGCCTACCGCTCGTGCAATCCCTGGACGGCGATCCAAAATGGGAAGTCTGGCCCGGTTACCACCGCTTGACGGACGAAGAGCGCAAACATATTCTCACCACAGGTCCGATGGGCGGATCGCGCGGGCTAGGAGGTTATAGGCAGACATGGCAGCATAACGTGACAGGCGAATGCGTGTCGGTGATCTGGGTCGGCGGCGCCGTGGCAGGATGGCCGGGCGTGGCGCATGGAGGTGCGACCGCGAGTCTAATGGATGAAACGATGGGGCATTGCGCGATCATGAAGTTCCCTGTGCGGACGGGCGTCACGGCGAATCTGGAGCTCAGTTACTTGAAGCCCGTGGTCACTAATGCGTTCTATGTGCTGAGGGCGCTGCCGGTGATGGACGGCGCGAGTGAGAGGAAGATGTGGGTTACTGGACGCTTGGAAACGCTTGAGGGCAGGGCGTGTGTCGAGGCGAAGGCGCTGTTTGTGGTGCCCAAGAAGCTTGATACGAGGAAATATTAGATGGGTTCCGACTTTGATCTGACGGCAAGTGTTCTCTGGTGAACATTGACTTTCTGGAGACTGCTGTTATTGTGGCGTTGCAGCCAGGTGGCTCTCTCTATTTTGCTGCGCGTCTCTTGTGTATGACTATCTCGTGCATACTGTCAAGGCCCGTGTTTCAAGATAACAGTACGCGAATGGCTCATATAAATGTTTCTTTGATTTGAGAAAAGGTAGCTCGTCTATACTAGGGCAGCATTCATCAATTATTCGGCTTTTCCTTTTTCCATTGGCCGCAGCTGGTGTGCTCTCTGTGTGGCATTTGTGGTTACTCTTTTGCTTCCTTTGGCTCATAAGGAAAATATGATTTCATCATTGAATCTTCTAAGCGATCTCATCTATATCAACGCGTCCAGATCGAGATAACAACATTTGTAGCGCGAACAGAGAGCAGCAACCTCACTTGATACTCCATGCTCTATACCGCCAGCTAGTTCAGACTGGACTTCATAATTTTCTCCCTCGCAAATTAAAAGCATACCAATTAAAGGAAGAATGCCAAGCACCTAGCGTTATCCTTCGCTACCAATTTTGTATGGTGTATTACTTGACCTGTACAAGGGCCGGCATACTAAAGGTACATCTTGCTTACGCATGCGATACAATGATTCACACGTGGGTACAATACACCTTTGTTCGGGCTTCGCTACATCAGCGGTCTGCGTTGGCCACTCAGCTGGACGGGCTAGAGCCACTCTCTATATGGCACTATATAGTCTACTGTGTTTGGTTCTTTCGACATCGATGTGCTATTTGTGGTCTACTATTACGTAGTTTCTGACTAGTGCTCTAGTACACTATATTTCATACTTCCTGACAGTCATTGATGCGAATATCTTCCGCGATGGACCAGGCGAAGACACCAGCGGTGAGTTTTTTGAGATTCGGTTTCGCATCATTTGACATTTCAACATGACTGTAATGCTCTTCTGGCGAAACAAATTTGGCGCCACTCCATCTCTACACTGGGAAGCTACCGTGCTGTATTTTGGCCCATTATCTCTGGGAAATGAGTTTACTATAGACTGCTGGCTCTTTGCCGTTGATATCGCTCTACAATCCGTTTTTTTGTTGCATAGAGAAGCTAGAATGCTTGGGCTTTCATTGTGCCATCACATTGCCTCTCCCACCATAAAGTTGCGAATGCATGAGCGAATGGGACAGCGTAACAAGCAGAGTATGGGGTTCAACGCTGGTCGCAGATTCGGTTTCAGTTCTGCTGACGTAAGGTAAATGAGTTTCGACTCTTTCATGTACCACAACCCTTTTAAGAAGGAGCCCAAGGAAGGAGCCCAAAGGCGTCGTTGATAGATTACTTCACTAGCCTCCACTGGCAGAGCTCGATGGACATCTATATGAGGCTCTATCATGTACCTGGGGAGATCAAACGTTTCAGCAGCCTAAACTTGTCAACTTTTTACGTCACAAGGTTGGCTAGAACTTGTACGAGCTGTTTTACGCGAGGAGATTGCGGTTCTATCCTCGATTCATCTGGGTGGATGCGCTGCGTAGCCATGAACTAAGTGTATCAAGCAGCCGGAGGTCTTATTGATGACAGGCGTCGATAAGGGGTGGTACAGCGAGCAAGAGGCTTTGACAGTATCGCTCTAGTAAGCTCTAAAGATATCAATGGTTAGTGTCTCGTGTATTCCTGGTATTTTGGAAATCCGTGAAAACAAGGCAGAGCATTGTGGAGGGAGTACAGAGCAAGGTCTGGTATTGAGAGTCAAAATATCTACAAAGAGGCTAAAGTTGCAAAGCAAACTCTGGATATATGCACTGCGGCACACGCTAAGACGCAGGGTCACCTGACATCACACGATTAGTTGCCCCATCACATAGGGTCCGCCCATCGTCCCTGCTTTTCAATTCCTACACTTCTCGAGACAATTGATTCTCCGAAGAAGCATCGTACACCCGAAATTGGGTGTTGACTGCTTCCAGCCCTTTGTCCTCTGCTTCAATTTCTGGTGACTAATTCCGAGTTTGAAGATGACTTCGCACGACACAATTGAGCTTTGGTAGGTTCCAATATGTCAGGGAAACGTCTCTCAAATTCTAAAATCGAGGCTCTAGCGTTGACCACATTGCGCAGCGGCTCCCAAGATGATTCGTCTGTTGAGTAGCCTCTCAACAGAATATGGTATTCGAATCCCTTCTTGGTAGAACGAGAGTCTAGAATAGCTTCTATCGCCCAAAGGATTTCGCCTGATTCATCTATAGTAATTGGGGGAGGTGGTGGGCTGATCTGTCCAGGCAGAGGATTGTTGGGTTTTGGTCGCAGAAGGCACGTATGAAATACGTCGTGAAGGAGGGCGTGCTCGAATGGTAATTCGAGGCGGTAGGAGTGAGAATTTATCACTTCTTTGACTATGCAAGCTATAAACTTGTTATCCAGCTTCTTCATCGGGCGGTTGGTTGTAATATTCTGAGCGTCAAGATAGACTTCGTATCCTACTCGGTACGCAGGCGCAGGCGATCTGTTAGCATTTGCGAAATGTTCTTGCTGTTCTCTTGACATTGTCAGGTTGGCATGTAACGTGTTGACTATTACCTCCATCTTCGCTGCGAATTGGTTTCCCTCTTGATTCGAGATTTTAGGTCGATGAGAATCACCCGTAGGGATTGGTCGGGGTCGGAAACTCATTCTAGAGTGGGCCCTTTATTCGTAAAGAAGAGAGAGATCTTCGTGGAGGCGTTGACTGTAATATTGGCTGCGAACTCCGCCATGGGGAGCCACTTGAAGACGTCAGATTGAGCGTAGTTGATATACTTGCGAAGATATTGTTCAAGAAAAGCGTTTGCAACCACTGTCTGGCCGTCTGTCTCAGGGTGGAAGGCTGTCGAGAGAGATACTGAGATCTGGAGACGGTGACAAACTGCACGCCAGAACTCTGATATAAAGAGTGGACCTCTGTCGGAAACGAGAGAATCAGGGAGGCCGTGGAGTCTCCATACTTCTCAAATAAAGATCTCTGCGAGTTGATTGACCGTCATTGTGACATGGCAAGGCACGTAGTGGCGTTCCTTCGTCAAACAGCACACTATCACCATGATACAATTGAAGCCGTCGATCTCCTGAATAGGTCCAATAAAATTAATAGAGAGGTCCTTCCAACGTTGTATCGGCAATGGCAAAGGTACAAGTAAGCCTTGGTATCGAGAACGAGAGACATTGTTACGACCGCAGTTCGTACAGTTCGCCACGAACCTGGTGATATCTCTTGACAGATGAGGCCACCAGTAGTTGTGAGAAACCATCTCGTACAAATCATTTTTGCCAGGGTGTCCACTCTCGCAGGAGTCGTGGACTGTTCGTAGGAGGGAAATTCGTAAATTAGTGTCAGGGACGTACAAACATTCTCGAAAGAAGAGTCTGTCGTCTGCGATACGGCATTCGGAGAGGCTAACTTCCTTGAAGTGGGGGACACCATCTTCCTTCTGCATCTCCTTCTTGATCTTTAGCCACCATGTATCTCCTTTGTAGCCCTCGTCTAGCATTCTAGCTATCTTGTGGTCGAGTGATTCGGCGGGCTCTTCGAGAGTCGCTTGGGAGAGTAAGAGTTCTTGTTGGATTGTCTCGTCCAGTTTGGAGGAGGGGAAGAGGGTTCTCTCTCTGAACTGTATTCTCTTATCATCAGCATCTACTGGAAGGTCTTGAGATCTGCGAGTCAAGGAATCAGCCTTGACATTGTCTTTTCCAGACGTAGACCTGATCACGTAGTCAAATCCTGAGAAAAACTCGAACCAGCGAACTTGGCGTTGAGTAAGAAGTTTAGTAGTCATGAAGTAGACCAAATTGCGATGATCAGTGAAACCTGTAATAGGGCGGTCTACTCCCGAGAGTTCAGATCTCCACTTCTCAAAGCATCGAACTATGGCGAGAAGCTCTTTGTCGTAGATCGCATAGTTGCGCTCAGCCGAGTCATATTTTTCTGACATAAATACCACTGGGTGGAGTACTCCATTGTTATCGTACTGTGAGAGTATGCCAGAGGAAACACAGTCAGAGGCGTCAGCTTCGACTTCTGTCTCCTTCGAAGGATCGTAATGTCTAATAACAGGGGCAGAGGTGAAGTAGTTGTTGAGGAGTTCGAAGGCTTTTGCGCACTTGGGAGTCCACTGAAATTTATCGTCTTTCTTAGTAAGCGCTACTAGAGGCTTGACGACACGAGAGAAGCCTTTAATGAACCTTCTGTAGAAGTTGGAGAAGCTTAGAAACGCTTGAACGTCTTTCAAATTGGACGGTCCTTGCCAGTTGACTATACAGTTGACCTTTGCTGGGTCCATTCGTACGCCAGAGGTAGATACGATCATGCCAAGGTAAGTTACTTCGGAGACCGCGAATTGACACTTCTTTAGGTCGCAGTGCAGGCCAGCCTCGCGGAGAGCTTGGAGGACTGCGGGGGTGTATTGTTTATGGCTGTCGAGGTCATTAGAGTAGATGAGGATGTCGTCGATATATGCTGTACAGAAGATGTCCAAATACGAGCGCAAAACATCGTTAATTCGGGCTTGAAAAGAAGCAGGGGCATTGGAGAGCCCCCCGAAAGTCATCGCCAATGATTCAAATAGACCCTAATGAGTGTTGAATGCAGTTGGCCACTCCTGGCTGCTTTGGCTTTCGTCCGTCCTTGCGGACCGTGAATTCTCTTACAGGCATCTACGCGGGTCTCCTTTACGGCCCATGGAGTGACTTGGAGTACTACTCTCTCGAGTAGGCCTAGGTAGGAGTCTACCCGGTTTGAGATGCGTTTCCTATTTATTGTCCAGGACCTGCTCGGCCACCAGGTCTCGGCCGCAAAGTAGCATTTCTTAAGAGCGCATGCTTTTACAGCACGTTGCAAGAACACAGGGGTACTTCACGGGTAGTCTTGCCGAGGGAGCGAAGGGCATTGCTGACCGTGAGGGCCTTTGTAGTTAGAAGACGGACGTGTGGCTTAAAGGTCAGCTTCCTGTCGAAGGACACCCCTAGCCAGCGTAGCGGACTCGTGGCCTCTTGTATGACGTGAGCGCCTGCCATGACAGTGAGGCTACTGTCCGCAGGTGACACTGAGCTAACCAGGATGCTCAAGATTCCGGAAGCTATCGATGAGCAGTTCTGGGGGCATACTGATAATAATCGTGGGTAGTGGACACTGTTCTGACATGGCTGATGAGCCGTTTGATGGTATTGGTGGAGGAACAAGCCTGTTATACGTACTGTATATATAGCGACTATGGCTACTGAAAGAACCATTGGATCGGATTCTATGAGACAATCCGTGACATTATGGTTACTGACCAAGGCTTAGAAACGCACAATCAAAATGCTTTGACAATGATACCAGCCCCAGAGAAAAAACGCACATACGCTTTGCTTTCCAGGAACCAGGAGGGGTTCAGTGAGCGTTCGCAAGATAATTATCTTTGAAGACTTTCGCCGGTCGTGAAGCAAAACCTCGAGTCTGCAACAGATCATAGTTAGAACAAGGACAATGGCAGAGTGAAAACGAGATATCTGGTTCACTATAGCCATGCGCACCAGTGAATCAACACTTTACGACCGCCCGAGGTAGCTAAGAAAGAAATGCATACGGGCGAAGTCCTCCCTTTCATCCAAGAGACCTTGTAACATTTTTATTTCGACTTAGACATCTTCTATACCAAGCTGCTTCTGAAATATCCGATCGAAGTGAACCTCGAGGTTCTACGACTGCCAGATGGGCTGTCTTGGCATCAAAAAGTATATCAGATGGCGACCAGTCCGTCGAAACACCAGTCTTGAACTTAACCTGACTCCCACAGATAGTTTTCACCAACTCTCTAACTGAATTAAAAAAAAAAAAAAAAATAAGAACAAAAAAAAATTCAGGAGCCACAAGATTTCAAAGCCTCTAAGAGCCTCTCTATTCCTCGTTTGGGATCGTTCACACAACCGTACCGTCAATCTCAGCACTCAAGTTCACACCAAAACACAAAACATCAAAAGAAACAGCAAAAGAATAAATTGAAAAAACCGGTGACGATGGAGGACCGCACCGAAGCCCTCAGAACCCTTGGTCTCCCACCCAACACCCGACTTTCCCTAAACACCGTCTTGCAAGCCTGGCGTGCCATCACGTGCGAGCACTACCGCGACAAGAACTACCAAACTGAAGCGCTTCTGACCAGCGCACGATGTCTCAAATTCAACAACGCGCGCGATTTCCTGTTCGATGAAACCCGCCGACTCGAATGCCACATCCCATATACTTCCCAGATATAGCAACCAGCTACCGCTACTGCCGCGTCGCCGGGTGGTGGGCCCTGGGTGGCTGGCCCACAGGGAGAACAGCTACCAGCAGCGTGTTTGACCACCGACGACTGTGTGCCAGCGATGATAGCTGGCTCAACCCAGCCCGTCAGCTCAGCCGTTAGATCAGCGGCCCATTATGTCGTTCCAGGATTGCGCGCATGGATATCCGTGGCAAGGCCGGTGCCGGGGATTCAATATGATTACTCAACGGAGTGGTGGCAAAAGAAACACGTCCTCATTACAGGTGTCCTTATGGATATCGGAGCCCGCATGACGGTGAATGTGTGAAGATGATTAGATGAGTCTTGAGGTTTGAATACGAAAAACTTCGGGCTGAAACGGACAGTTATGTAGTCAAGGCGCCACGTTCTACCTTGTAGATTCACAGGACTGGCGATGTTGGTGCTGTAAACAGAGATCGAGAGATTTACATGGGAATATGGAGAAATAGAGTGTACAACGCTCACATATCACATGGCAATATGCTCAGCTTCTCTCAATGTCAATATTTTTCATGTTCTCATATGTATACAGCCTGTCTCAAATGTCAAGCGGAGAAACCTGTACAGACGCCGATCCCAGTTCATACCATTCGTAAATTATCTTCTCGCTCCCAGTTCAAGCATGCGACTCTTTATAGATCTTCACGTTCAAACTTCTGAGTATCGAATCTCGACTTGAAGTCCTCGACATCAAGCTCCTCGCCCATCCACGACGCGCCTCCCGGTGTCTTAGGTGGAATCAGCAGGCTGCTAACAACATGGATAACGCCATCCTTCGCGATACCATCTTGCACAGCCACACTGCTGAAGCCATTAATCTTCATCGAGATAAAGCCTCCCCATCTAGCGATGTCGATGCTCAGACTCTTCTCGTCCAATAACGTGGGCAAATCTACATGAAGGTAGCCCTTCGGCACACCTTCGCCCTCTACAGCAACCATGTTGGAAGCAGAGTCCTTGGATCTGTAGAAGGCATCAGAGTAGAGTGTCTGGTTGGCCACGATATGGTATTCCAACAGCGCCTTCAGATATTTCTCGCCATACTTGGAGAAGAGGAAAGCATTGAGTCTAGCACCAAGTTTCTTGAATGCCAAGTTCGAAGGAGCGAAGAATGTTGCACCAGTGTGTGGTGCATCCTTCAGCTTTGGTCCCAACCCAGTGTTGATGAGTGCCAATTGTAAAGTCGAGAACTCGCCGGGCAGAAGCTCAATGATCTTGAGTGCTGGTGGGGGTGGTAGGAGTAGAGAGTCGACGCCGTGAATGACTCCATTTGTGCCGAAGATGTTAATTGCAATGATTCGGCTGTAAAAGTTGACTGCTAGACCTTTAAGTCCTAGACCTACTCGCAGACGTTGTGCATCACCCCCCAATCCATCACTACCTAGAGCTGAAGGGATCGTATGCGAAGCCAACACACGACCGGCGGGATAGAAGTCTGGTGAGACATGATATAGCAGTACCTTCTCGACGAGCTCCTTTGGAGGCTTCTTGCCATGCTCGGGAATCTTGGCAAATGCTGCATCTGTAGGAGCGAACAATGTGTAATTTGCCACCGTGCCATTGAGAGTAGCTACCAGATCTGGGAATTCATCAATCAGGGCTGTGAGCTTGGTCATGTGTTTGCTGCTAGCGATAAGCTCGTAGATGGTTTTGTTTGGCTTCTTGTGGTGAGGCTTCTTATGTCCTGGCGGGTGATGAGGATGCTTTGGATGCTCGGGATGTTCAAAGTCCTTGGCTGGGTATGAGAGTTCGGAGAGTTCGCGAGTATCAATGGAGGAGAGCCAGGATTTGACATCCCATCTGGTCATGGAGCGGTAGCATTCGAAGCTTGACTTGACGTCTTCTGCGGCACTCAATGCAGAGTCCAAAGCGTTGGAGACGACATCTGCGGCATCGTGTAGAGGGTGCTTAATAAGTACCCATGATTGCTTTGGTGCAGACTTTGCTTTCTCTTGTGCTAATCCGACGACATGGCGAATCTTCTCGAGACCTGAACTGCTGGCAGGCTCTTTGGAGAATGCTTCGACTGCCTGTAGTGGCTCGAGGATCACATAGGCTGAGGACACTGCCACCAATGGCAGGATGTCAAATGCTGACAACTTCATGATGAGTGTGTTGAGGGTAGATGTTTGATGACGGAAAGAAGGAAGTGGAGGAGGAGGTGAGATCAAGTCTGTATAAAGTGCTCAGTGGCAATGAGCTGACAACAGAACATGATGACGCCCCGGTTTCAAAGTGACTACTCAGTCTTGACTGATAACCTATGCCGCGGTCAATGAGGTCGATGATTGGTATCAAATTGAAGCGTAGAAACAGCAGGATCTGGTGAACCCAGCCAGGAGACCACAAAGCAACTTGTTGTCTAGAAGCATAAACAATTGTATGCTCGCCTCGCCTGCCTGGTGTACCTTTAGCGTGCGCGTCTTTCCCATGTCCTAAATCGCCAGCATCACCTCATTGATCGACGCTGATCAGAGCCCTGTACATTCCCCGCCAATTGAGGTGGAACCCGATCGTTCCGGGCCTTCCTAGTCACGTGAGGCCAAGCAATTTAAATGGAATAGAGCAACCTTTACCCAGGAACTCGTCGCAAGAAAACGCCGACACCATGTCGACAACCTGGAGGAGCGAGCTCTTGGGACAACCGGACGACACTCTGCCAAGTAAATGGATTAGCTCAAGACTCTTGGGATAATGGGCTCACCTTCTACAATGTGTGCTATCAACGAGTGGGAACTCTGGACTCTTGGGACATCCGCGTCCATGCAAGTACACCACCTGTACCTAGAGTTCCTCCAGCTTTTGGAGCTTTGTATTCCATAGTTCTCCCATCACTCTGTAAATCACCCTCCACATGATGCTGCGGATGTTATCTCCAACGTGCATTAAGCGTAGTAGAGGACACCAAGTGAGCCTTCGATGATTACGGCTCCATAATTAGTTACGTGTAATCGATATCAAAACCCTCGCTAGTTATTGCCGTTGTAGGTGAATTCACATCAAGACCTTCTCGCCATACAACAATTTGTGGGTAGTTCGACGATCCGCCAGTAGTTGCTGAAGTTGCACTGCGTCGTAACTGAACCAGGAATATAGTCCAGGCTTTGTCTATCAACAACACATACGATCATAGACTGGTGAGAACTAGGCATCCCGTCCGCTCTGCCATATATAAGCGCCAGATCGGTGGATTAGTAGTTGGGTCGGTGACGACCAGCGAATTCCCGCTATTGTATGTTTTTATCTTTTGTTTGTAACTTTTGTAGTCACCATTCCAGGAAATACGTTCCCAGGGACCTCAGGCTCAGTAGCGATGCTGCGGTAGAGCCCTGGGGAAAGCATTCTGTATGTGCTTCTGGTCGGGTACTTTCATTCATTCATTCATTCATACTCGGTTCCAGCCGCCCATGGAAGGGACAGCCATGCCGGAATGACCCAGCTTAGTCACGTGCTCGACGCACTTCCACATATACCTGAGCTGGTATAACAACAGTGACAGTAATAGAGGGATGTTGAGAAGAATACCGCTGGCGCACCTTACGGGGAAGCTCGTAATGTAAACGAGAGCCGATTGTGTAGTATCATCAAGAGTGTAAACCTCATAAATTTGTACCGTTTTATCACATTGCTGCTCCACTCTGATCCAGTGAAACCCGTTGGAATTCCTCCTGCAATGCCTGATTAATACAGATCTGTCATGGCTATGGTCTCTTTTTTGTGAGACTATTCCAGAACAGAACGGCCTCAATATCAGTCATCACTAATCGCTCACCCATCCTGGCTGATACGTCGAGAGACTTGCCGAAGATATTTTGGAAAGTCCAAGAGATAAGAGACCGAAATGCAGATATATATTACGTATACGATCATTACAACAGCGCTGTTTTTGTTTCTGAAAATCTTGCCAACTTCGGGAAGTGATATAAATTATGCGGTCGTGGCGGTTGCGATGGTGCTGATTTTATCAGTGTGGTCCAATAGTTTGCGGCTAGCAGAGAAAATCATACAGGGCCGAAGGTTGGTATTACGAGGTTAGGTGGTTGGGTTGGAGGATCCTGCGCCGCCGGCGAAGAAGGTTGTTGGTGAGATGAGCTCTTGGGATGGTGTGAAGAATGTATATGATATCTTGAGATTCTGCGAAGATCTAAGAGTCTAAGGAGTAGAAAATATACTTGATTTGTGGTTTTACACAAGAGATATCCCGATGTCCAGGATCTGTGGATTCCAAGTCACCTAAGCTTGCTATTCATCAATCCTCCTGATCTGATGTTTCCTGTGAAGTATACCCAAGCTACGATCCACAGGCCTCGCTGACCTTCGGCTGTCCAGCTGGCCAACAACCCCTTTCTCCCTCCTTTCGGGTATGACGTCACCGAAAACTTTTCACTCCTTCACAGAAGTCGAATCTCACAAGACATTGCTTGCAAGGGACAAAGGTTACAATTATACCACCGCTGCGAGAAAATACTCAAGTCTATACTGATTTTTTTTAATTGCAATGCCCAAGCGAGCACGAAGTCAAGCTTTCTAATGCAGAAATCAGAAGCTTATTCGCCGCCATTACGTCTTGGCTCCAGACTTCCAGTTTTGGAGGTGATCAGCCAATCGTTCAGTCGCCAGTGTTGAGCCAGACCAGGAGAGGTTTTGAGGCAACGAGTGCTTCAGTGTCGTCATCAGCACAATTTTTTAACTACAATACATCTTTGGAGGAACTTCCTTCTAGTATCATCATAGCTATACACCCCAAGTTCTCTCAACCTCTTTCTGTAACAAAACAGAATACCATGTCTCTCTCACGCCATGTAAGTCCTGAATACTTTCTGCGACCTAATTGATCATGGGACTGATTGAAGCAGGTCGATCCTGACTCCATAATCGATTCCCTCAAGGGAATGCATATGAGCGAAGCTGGCCAGAAGCATGTCCACACTCATGGAGGAACTCATCACATCACACCCTACTCCACACGCTATGCATCCGAGCAAGAAATCTCCAAATTCAAGATCCCAGAAAAGGGAGCGCCAGCAGATGCTGTTCATCAGATGCTGAAAGACGAGCTCGATCTTGATGGACGGCCGAATCTGAACTTAGCCAGGCATGTATTTGTGTCAATTTTCGAGATCATAATCTAACCAAGAACAGTTTCGTCGGCACTTACATGGAAACTCACGCTGAGCAGCTCATGTTTGAGAATATCTCCAAGAACATGTCGGACGCCGACGAGTACCCAGCCATGATGCAGATGCACTCCCGCTGCGTAAGTATCATCGCCAACATGTGGGGTGCCCAAAACGGCGAGAAAGCCATCGGTTCCGCAACCACCGGATCTTCAGAAGCAATCCATCTCGGCGGTCTCGCTATGAAGCGTAGATGGCAAGAGAAGCGTGATAGAGAAGGGAAGGACAAGTCAAAGCCAAATATCATCATGGGTAGCAATGCTCAAGTTGCTCTTGAGAAGTTCGCTCGATACTTTGAAGTTGAGGCAAGAATATTACCCGTCTCTGAGAAGAGCAGATTCCGACTGGATCCTGAGTTGGTCAAGAAGAATATCGATGAGAACACTATTGGTATTTTCGTCATTCTGGGAAGCACATATACGGGTCATTATGAGCCTGTAGCCGAGATCTCGAAGATCTTGGATGAATATGAGGAGAAGACTGGTGTTGACATCCCCATCCACGTGGACGCCGCATCGGGAGGTTTTATTGCACCGTTCACGCATTCTGGAGCCGGGGGGCCGAAATGGGACTTCGAGCTTCCTCGAGTGAAATCCATCAACGTATCTGGCCATAAATTCGGCCTCGTCTACGCCGGTGTTGGCTGGATCATCTGGCGCGATGAGTCTTACCTTCCCAAACATCTCATTTTTGAGCTGCACTACCTCGGCGGAACCGAAGAATCATATACCCTCAACTTCTCTCGCCCCGGTGCTCAGATCATCGCGCAGTACTTCAATCTCATCCATCTAGGCTTCTCTGGATACAGATCCATCATGGAAAACTGTCTCTCTAACGCACGTCTGCTCTCGAAATCGCTCGAGGCGACAGGATGGTACATTTGCGTCTCGGACGTCCATCGTAAAAAGGGTGTGTTCAAGTTCAACAAAGACGACCCGGTTTTCTCGAAGAAAGATGAGACGTCTGCAGACTACAATGAAGGCCTCCCGGTCGTGGCATTCCGTTTCTCAGATGAATTTAAGAAGGAGTTGCCGCATCTGAAGCAAGAGACGATGTCGAATCTCCTACGTGCGAAGCAGTACATCATTCCGAACTACCCATTGCCACCGAACGAGGAGAAGATTGAGATCTTGAGAGTCGTGGTGAGAGAGAGTATGAGTTTCGATCTGTTGGATCGGTTGATCACGGATATTTGCCAGGTCACACAGGGGCTGATTGAGAGTGATAGCCAGGATCTTAGTTTGTTGAATGGGAGTAAGGATAGCAGTATGGAGAAGCATGTTACAAAAGGTACGAGACACAGTAAAGGTCAGGGTAAGGGTGGAAACAAACCTATGTCTGAAGGTGTGCACCGGACGGTCTGTTAAATTAGCATCGGGCTAAGACCAAAAACATAATGCCATAAGAAGTTCACTGGACTTCGCATTCATCGCCACTTGAGCGGCGTACCTTTCACCTTTGCAGAGTCTCTGGTGAGACACTCAATTCTCAGTAGGAAAACCCTCATCACCAGCCCAATCCGCTAACACATCCTCGAACATCATCAGCTAACTCACCGTCGCATTGCCCTCAAAAAAGTTACCATCCCCATCCAACCTTCAACAGCACCCGCATCCATATTGTCCACCACCACCGCCCCATCCTTTTCAAAACACCCACATACCCCGCCGCCGTGACCACCACAAGCATAACGTCCACGCTATAATACACAAACGCACAGACGTCACGCAAAATGCGCTCATCCAGTCGCTCGCCAAACAAAACCACGCCTGACCGCGCCAGCGCGCCATAGGCGGGGCAGCTCGGCGGCAGGTATCCGCGCGAGTGGCGTGGAGACGTCAAGGAGCGGGAGGCGGGTAGGATAGTTTCCGGACGCGGGAAAGAGCGGGTCCTGAGTGTTGTTGTAAGTGATGAAGCCGCAGGAGGCGGCGCATTGGAGGGTCAAAGGCTGCAATGGAGTTCACGGAGGGCTTTTGGGGGGAAGGATGGCAAACTCATATGGAATTGAAAATAGCTAGCTACCGGAATAAGGACTGATATGGCATATGTGGCATATAGTGCATAGAGATCCAGCCAAGGAATATAGGAGAAAGTTAATCATTTGCCTGGATCACATATTCACCCTTGTCAGAATATTGTTCGATACCCCCATTAGGGTGATACACTTAGGATCCTCATTAATTATCCGCATTCTTAATCATGTAATTCAAGCTCTCCTTGACAACCCTTGCACGCGTGACGCTAACAGGTTCTATTCTCTCTCATGCTCTCGTGAAATCACAACATTTCGAGCGACTTTTCCTCGATCAAGGGCATTAAATCCACAAGCTACCATAGCCAACGAGCCGCTACTATCTTCACCAGGATATGAGCTTGCCAATACGTCAGAAATGGAAAATACCCGTTCACAGTACAAATATGATGATCTCAATCACTCTCGCCGAGAGATCAGACTCCAGGATCTCCTCCCTGACAAGAACTCCCTAGATATCAACTGTCGTTTACGGACGGTATGCTTCGAAGACAAGCCGTTCCCTCTTTACGATGCCCTTTCATATACCTGGGGCCAATTGTAACGTTCTGGGACTTCTCGGTTAGTATTCAGGCGTGGAATACTCAACTAAGATCTTCTCGAGTAGAAGCAACGTCGGGTTGGTATAGAAATGAAGAGGCAAGTTCCAATCGAGGTGAATCACGTGGGAGTGATTCCGTTACAAGCTGGGTAAACTGTGAGGTAAACAAAGCTATGGTAATTTGAGCACGAAGCTCCTATCGAAGGAAAGTACGCTGACTATATAGAAACTTCATGTACTACGGACTCCAGGAGTCCTCACGTGATGTCCAACTCGGTAATCCCTTGGATCGTTTCCATGCACGTCGAGCTGCATGAATCCGTCCAGTAGTATGTACCGAGTGTTCTCCCAAGGCTAACATAACAGATCACTAACGCTTGGTAACGTGATTGTGGGGTCGTGACACCAATATTCTGGAGTGTCCATGACTTAACGAACTCGAGCGCTTGTACTGTACCTTGTAATAATTGTGCTCAATTTCATTGAGCATATTGGCCACCCTTTGTCAAGGGTTACACCCGTAGAGTAGTCTTGGGGTGCTGTGAGAGGCCAAACCTCGAATAGCTCAAAAGGTTATGGGTTCTGAAATTCGATTAAGAAGTGCATGAGGAATCTGCATAAGGCAGATTCACTCCTTATTTATCTACATGTATAAGGTCCACCGAATCTTCTAGAGAAGCAGTCTTCTAACAAATACAAGGAAAAGTATAGAATTGTATGGAATATGAGGTTCTGGGACAATGCCAGTCTGGCCCACTTGGTCTGGAGTCAGTGCAGAGCGAGCGCCTTGGCCCGAGCACCCATATGCGTCCCAACCCTTACAGGTGCTCCAGCGACGTATGTGATTATAGAGCTGCAGGAAACGCCACGTGACAGAAACTTCTAGAACCTGCACATTGTGTATATAGGTCAGCGAGGACATAGGCATTAGACGGTAGTCGAATCTTCTTGTACTGAGATAGCCTCTGTATTTTCAATCAAGTGTATTTGACTACAAGCCCTGACACCCTTGAGAAGAGCCTTAAATTGCGCCGATTCACAACTCTTGAAACCATTAGAATCTACAGCAGTCCACTCAATAAGAAGCGTCGCGAAGACTCTTGGATGGAAGGCGTCACTTACATTTATAAAACTTTCCGTCTCTTATATGGGTTGAGCACTGATCTAGCGAATGCAAACTCGATCTGTTATCCAACAAATTTTGCTGTATTGACTTTGAGATCCTTGTTTCCGTATCACTTTTCGAGGAGAGTTGAAATTGTACGAGTGCCACCAGTATACTTGTACTTGGTCAAACAATGTTCGCATCGCCAGTATACATCATCAGCAACCTCCAGGACTGAACTTGGACCACCATCCATCCATATGTTGCCAAATCCAAGATGTTCGAGACCGTTGCTTAGACAGCGCCCTTAAAGCCGCAGGTTGGACTTGTGTAAGACTTTAGACGTTTGGCTGATCGATTGAGCATACGTTGACATTGTTTCGGTGTGGTTTGGGATTGGATAAATTATTGAGGGTTGCTTAAATCCTAAAACACCTTTTTTAAGGGAATATATTCCTAACTCGTACAGAGATGGCATTGAGTACTCACACTATGGGTGTGAAAGCCTTACACTATCAGTGCAAAATCTCTCAACTACACGCCATTGACATGCCTGACCTGTCCCCCTGTACTGAAAGCGTGTACGGCATCCATGGCCCGCAGATTTTAGTGAACTGGCAAGCAGGACATGTTGTTCTCCTTGATGTATACAAATTTCTTGCATAACACACGAAGTCGCTGAAGACATCACAAAGGTATGTGGGGTTGCATTCCTGTTCGCCTTGGACTGAGAGCGAGACAGTACTTGCTGCACTATGTGTGAGTTCACCGCAAATGGTGCGTCCGCTAGTAGATGCTACTCGTATATTTGGTAATAACTAGTCTATGCTCTATTCTACGTACGTGCCATATATGGGACTAGCGGAGCCTTATAGTGGGTCTCCTCCCACTAAATCACGGTCCTTTCACGAGATCTCGTGATTCCACAACACATAACCATGAACCAACACTAAAGCCTCAGAATGGAAAGAATAGCTGTTTTTCTGAGGGGCTTGAGATTCTGAAAATAGTCCGCAAATACCGATAGTAACCAAATAAGAAGCTGTTGGAGAGAATAGTATGACTTAGAGATATTGCTTCCGGTCTAGAGTTGAGCAGACGCTAGCATATGCCCACATTATTCCCTCCACCGAATACTCCAATCACCTTTCGCTGGATATCAGAATCAGTACAGAGCTTTTGTATAAAGAGTGTCCAACTCGATGGAATCATGTGATCTTCCAGGCACCTTAAGCGCACCTGGGATGGTGAGGAGTTTTCAAACTTACCAAAGCTAGACTCAACCACCTTCCCCAACATAACAGCTTCGCATTTTCGTCGTTCCTCTGGATTATCTCCTTCAGAGTCTTTATTAATCACAAAACCAAAAGCGACACCTCTACGTGCGGCACACCTCACCATCTCTCGTTCATTTGCCCGCTGCTGGCCTTCTCTCCGCCTCTGCAGCATTCCATCCGTCTCTTCAATGCGCTCCGCCTTCTCTTTTTCACCGCCCACCCCCCCATTGACTTCCGAGACTTCCTGAGGCGGTCGTATTCTCGTCCCACTGCGTATTGACATCCTCGCCACCATATCCCCATCCACAACCTCATAATCACCCAACGCTTCCGGCTCCGGACGGTCTTCCATATCCACGCTCTTCCACACCGCCTCATTAGGAGCGCCACGACGCGCTCTGTTCTTCTTCCGTCCAAATACCTTCTCTGGATCATGTCGATCGCCAAACATCAATGTCTCAGCAGCGACGCACGGGACCAGAATGCGAGAATCGCCTTTCTCTTTCTTGGAGCCTTTGTTGATGCTTTGTAAGACTGTGGCTGCGGATCCGTCGAGGAGGGTTACGAATGCATCTTCGATTTCTCGGTCTACCTTGCCGGGCTTTTTGTTTCGGCATTTGGTGGAGCAGTATTTCACGGGCGTTGCTGTTGAGTTTGGGGAGGCGTGAGATTTGCGAGCACCTTTGTTTTTTAGCATAATGAGACATTTGGGTACGGTAA
Organism: Calycina marina; assembly: GCA_019669825.1. Classification (NCBI taxonomy): domain Eukaryota; kingdom Fungi; phylum Ascomycota; class Leotiomycetes; order Helotiales; family Pezizellaceae; genus Calycina; species Calycina marina. The sequence goes on along the minus strand of MU253920.1, from coordinate 7,086 downwards.
GGACGTACCGATTACTCGACCACAAGAGTGACAGTATGGTGTTGATTCGCAGCCTGGTAGGAGATACTGTGGTGGTGGTGTGGCTTGATGTTTTGAAGGCCGCGACCACGAATCCATCCAACTCATCTTGCTAGTGCTGAAAGGCTTCTTCGTAGGCTGTAGTGAGGCTTGGGGAGAAGATGCTTTCTCTAAAAAGGTAAAGCCCAGGTTTTTTAGCAATTGTACTCTGGCTGCCAGGTGCATTATCTAGTACGTCATCGAATGATCAAAGCATCACAATGATTGTTTTCGGGGAGAAGGCACAGTTGACGGATGTAGTGCTGTTTGCAGGAAGTCAACGCTTGGCCAAGCTATCTCGCTAACGAGGCACGTGATCGTTAATAAAACCATTTCACTGAACTTGAGCCAATTCGTTCCGCAACTTGCATTTAGGAATAGTATTCTATTCGACAGGCACATGATCATCGAAAAGGCTGAGCCGTGTCTGGTGGGTATAGTAATGATGGTCTGGTCATATAATGAGTTGGCAGGGGGCAGTCCAGACAAGTTTTCTTCATTCATCTCCTAGCGACGTTTGTATTTATTTATTCTCAATTTTTGAAGAGGATACACACCAAAAGCCAATTCTCAGCCTGTGATTGTTAATCAATAGCAGGCTTGAAATAAGGGACAGCTCCCAAACAGCAAAATTGCAGGTTGTGACGTTTACAACTCCACCTGCTGATATGACTTGTTCAACGCAAGTGAAAAGTAGCACTTGATGTGTCTGATGTCTCCTAGAATTGAAGAAGTCGCGTGACATAGTGATGTCCACGCCTACAAACAAAGTTCAGAATCCATCCATTTGCAGGACGTCCTACCCATAAGCACCCATCTTCATCTGGACAAGTGGCGGGGACCAGTACATCATATATATAGTAGACGTCCGTGAGCTCACGCACATCTTCAAACTCACCTGCGCGGTCAGACGTGTTAAGCACGCGACGCTGCACAAAATACACCTAGCTATCGGGGAAGTTCAGAGCTTCGGACAGTGGAACGGCTGGGCCCGTGAAGGGCATGATGGGGGTTACTTTTTATCGTGATTTGTGTCCTCGTTGGAGGAAACTTCGGGACTAGCGCCTGCTAGCGGCATGACATTGTGATTGGTGTTGGTGCCATTTTGCAGAGCTCTTATGAGGGCCATGATGTTTAGTTCCTCATCCTCATCACCGGCAGTGTCTGGCTGCGGATCCGCGCGATTTGAATCGACTTGATCAGCGTCCTGAGAATAACCATTTTCTGGAAATGTGCAACTCGGATCGACAATATTAATGGCAAGATATAGTGCAATGTTCGAGAGGATTAGCTCTATCATATGCGGGCCGAAATGGTGGACGATGTACATTGCTACATTATCGTATAGCATAGGGACGCTACTGACGATGATTAATGGCCTTCTGCAACTCGGACGGCTTTTTGGTGGTGCATCACACATCCGAGGCGTAGTAACCCATTGTGGTATACACCCTAGATCAAATCTATGACCGCATTGATGTGTGCGTATAGGATTTGTGAACGATTCTTGACAGACCGCACATTCGTCATCCGCTCCGTCGCTGGTAAGTTAGGTGGCATCGGGATGGCTTGGTAGCCTGTCTGCCATCGTTGATCTGTACTACATGAGCTTGCGACGAGACTGTGAGTTACTCAGGGAGGTTGGAAGAATGGCATATACTGGTTAGCAAGGTTAGGATCCTGAGACAGGTTCTTGAAAGGGAAGTTAAAATCTCCTTTGACTAACAAACTAAACCTGGGCAGTTACAGATGTAAATTAAACCCGGTGTTGTGACTGTGTTCCTAGCCAGCTGCCAGTCACTCACAACACCGAAGTGATTTGAAGGATGACAAGAACCACGGCTTCACAAAGGCATGCTCAGCTTTCAACAAGGCCATTAACGAGTAGGGGGTCTTGTTTAAACGATAATAGTCAAGTGATTGATATAATCTTTGGAAGCATCAACCAGCTTCCACAACGACTGACAGTTGCCACGGCATGAGATGTGAGCACCTCATCTGACCTGTGCACTGACAGCCTCTAACAAACCCAAAGGTGCCTGGGGTTGCAAATTTGTATGGAAGGAGCCCAAAACCATGCCATCATTGATGACGATGTCAGAGGTCCCAGCTATCAAGGCAGATATTCACAAGACATTGAAGCATCTGTCCTTAGAGGTAACGGGCCATCGTCGGTTGCAGCTGTTTTTTGAGGCGATAGCCCATGATTTGATAGTTCAATGGTTGGGTGGAAGTGAACGAAGAATGGAGATTCGAATCGACGACTGAGAAATCAGAGACCGATAAGTAAGAGTGCTAAGGATACTTGAGCTCCTGACATCTGAGCAGTGCAATACTGACACTTTGATGCATGGGGAGAGAGATCGGGTTGCGGTCAATATCTGGCACTTTGTACTTACGGTCATAAACATAGGTAGATGACTATTACTCCGGAGCGTTAGAATAAATCATGATGAGAGAGGTGGGCAATTTGGTTTCCACATTCAATTAAGCCTACGCTTTCAATTCTTCTTATCGTGAAGTTGCTAGTTGTCTGGTTTGTTTTTGAAACAATGCCGCTCGGTACGGTTGCGCTGCCACCACTATAACCGATACCCGAAGTTAATCCTGATATGAAATTGTGAGTGATATCGGCGATGACCTTCACAAAGTGCTAATTACCTCAGACATGAAGAGAGTTGTTCAATCGTGTCTGGCGGATGCCAGGGCACCTATGTCCAATCAATCAATACTTCCAAATTCAACGATTCTTACACAGGGATGCTTTTCAAGGTCAGCTTCCTCTGGTACTCGATACCTACTTGGAGCGCGACGTCTGCATTCAACCCCGACAAATGAAGCAACTATATCTCCGGTATCAATCATAGCACCACCGCCTCCAGCTCCATCTCCCAGTGCTGAGAATGTAGACCCCAGAGTGGCAAGGCGCCGGAAACAGGCAGAGCTGTTGAAGAGAGGGCAAGATATGAGAGATATAGCAGGAGGAAAAGGCAGTGGTACGGCAATGACGAAGAGGTTCTGGAAACATGTACACGTCAAGAGCGTCGATGGTAAAAATCCGAAATTCTGCTGGCGGAAACAGTGTAGCTGATGAGTATTGCGTAGATGGTCTGCAGATACATTTGGATAAACGTCCTCTTCGCCGGCCTACGAAAGATATTCTTACAATCCCTCACAACAAACCACATCTCGCATCAGCTATAGTGCTGGAATGGGATCTTCTTGTCTCAGCCCAGCAAGCTCTGCGCCATCATCTCATACCTCTGACATCTCTTGTATCCCGTGCCTTAGACATCGTAGATGATGATGCAAAAGGCGAGGGAGAGATACGAGCGAACCTTGTACAGACGATGATGAGATATTTAGACACGGATTCTCTTCTGTGTTGGGCCCCGGAGCCAGTTCCTGATCCACCTGGATACGAAACACATGTAGGCCGAGTCGAAAGTCTGAGGTCAATTCAGATGCGCACAGCCCTGCCCATAATACAATACCTGACGGAGAAGGTATGGCCTGGCATAAAGATTATACCAGTTCTGGATCCTGGAAGCATTATGCCAGTGCCTCAACCACAGATGACAAAAGATGTCATCCGTGGCTGGGTGGCTGGACTACCAGCCTTCGAGCTGGCTGGTCTGGAAAGAGCTGTGCTAGCTCAGAAAGGGCTACTGGGTGCAGCTAGGCTACTTGTGGAATGGAGCACGGAGTTGGTACATCTGAGAGGAGATGTTCGACCTGAATCAGAAAGATTCGGAGTCGAGGAAGCTGCAGTCGTCGCCAGTCTGGAAGTGGACTGGCAGACCGGCATGTGGGGTGCAGTTGAAGACACACACGATGTGGAGAGAGAAGATGTTAGACGGCAGCTGGGAAGTGTTGTATTATTGGTGTCTGGTGTGGACGGGTAGGATGTGTACAAATGTGAGATAAGGTGTATCATACTGCTAACATATCTGAATCCCAGGATATTGCATGCTCGCTAGACATAGGAGTCTATGGACTCATTCTTAAATGTTGAATCTAGTCCAATCAAATCGCAAAGACTATACTGCTACAGATGCGGGATGTGGGTTTGCTCTTTGTTAGTCTTGGGTTCCATACTCCTCTATCGTTATCATTTAGCAGACATGAGCCCAAGCATTTCTTTGATTGTGTCAAGTCGACACAATATGTGCCATGAAAATAGAACAAGACTTTCTGGTCCGCTATATGAATTCGTTGACATCACTCAACATCACCAATCCGTTGTGCGAAACTCACCCTACACTTTATTGAGTCCATTATGTCAGACAGAGGTGGTCGTCCTCGAGGGTACCGTGGCTCCCACGGCCGCGGTAGCTACCGTGGTGTATTTCAAGGAAGCTCTCACGTCGATTTGCGAGGTAGAAGTCGAGGGAGAGGCAGAGGCCGCGAGGATTCATTCAATGACATGATTCTCAACCACATGCGACCGTTGCAGCAGCAAGATCGACATGGCATTAGCGACTGAATATTATCCGAGAAGCTCGTACATAATTTGCAATCCTTCAGCTCGACGAGCCAGGATTTTCCATCGAGAAAGATACCAAGATCAGCACGGAAATTCACGATATACATCATATGAATACCGAACGCTGCCGCCTTCGCAACAGAGCAACAACGAAACAATATGTGAAGTCGTGGAGCCCGAAACTTCTCCCAGAGAGCAAAAAAGAACATCGGATAGCGATCAAGCGAATGACAACGATGGGATATGTGATGTTGAAGAGCCAGTTACCCCTTCACGACAGCCAGAAGATACAGAGGACAGCTATCAATCAAATGACAGCGATGGCCCACCGTTGTCACTAAGAGCCTCTACTTCTGATCGAAAGGAATCTCTAGACGATGATCTACGACCACGAGAAAGGACAAAGGGCAGGTATCAACCAAATGATCTTGTTACTCCTCGACTCTCACCTGAAGCTTCTAATTTCGAGCGTGGGGCCGAGCTAAAACCTCCTCGGCTTAAAGCGCGAAGATATCGCGATAACTATGGACCTCAGGGTAAGGAGTCTAAGCGAGAGTCACCCAGAAGTACTGGACTCGATCGGAGAAATGAAAGCGAACCACCCCATAGGCCACCCCGGAATGCACGCTTTGATCGAAGGGGTGAACAAGATCCTCCTTGGCAGGCTCCTCGAAAAGATCCCCTAGAAGGCTACCCAGGAACGAAACAAACACGGCCCGAGATCCCCTGTGCAGATCATCTGCAGCTCATAGGAGATCACCAGAACATTACGGTGACATGGAGACATCTACAGAGGTTCCAGCGAATGAAACGGGCCTTCCTTTCCCAGCGCTGCAAACGGGAGTTAGCGGTCGTCGCGCAAGACTCCTGAGAGGAATAAGAGGAAACGTCCTCCTCCGCCAGTCGACACTAGCGGGATAGGGGGTTCAATTGCCGTCATCAGCCCGAAATTGCCGCCTAGAACCAAGGAAAACCGCGTACAACGGGAGCTGAGAGTCTCGGTCAATGATTCATTTCAAGAAACTGTAAATATCGTACTCGATGCTCCCAAGGTCTTGCCCGAGGGACGTATTTTTGATGTTGTATCATTCAGGTGTGGTGATGTAGATACAAAAGTCCAGCGCAATCTCAGAAGAACATTCGACAGGATCGAAGAATCATCTTAAGAGGCAGGGTCGTGATGATTTGAAAGATAGCCATGTTTGATGGTAAGAATATCTCCACTAGTTCCCACAAAATTCTGATATTATTCAGATGACCCGCCACGTCCAAGCTCCCCTCAGATGGGAGAATTTACAGGCGATTTCCCTCTGTTTCCAGAATGCATACATCTCGAATGCTCCCTGTATATCCGGCCGATGCAGTCGATTGCATATATTTCTCCAATTGCCTACAGGATCGTTGTTTGTTTAGGCACCCGGCGAAAGCGAACGCGAACGCAATACTTATAACAAGTGAGTATATACCAGCCTATGAGATATGTCCTACATCTGCCTGCGGAGATGTTAAGTGTTGCTTTTGTTATTCTGCAGTTACCAGGATGGAAATTGACATATTTACGGTTGGGAAGAGTCCTCTGCATGCCGATATCAGAGAGATCCAAATTAGACACGCCCGAATTCTTAAGGAGCTGGAGAATCTGAGGAAAAAGGAGGAGGAGGACGCCTTGAAGGCCACACAAAATAGCACCAATCAGTCAGCTCCAGCTGAGCAAGAGTCGAGTCAGTAAGATGATGCCGCAATCGATATACCGCGGTCTATACGACAATCTCAAGCTTCGGGCGTGAAGGAAACAGGCGTGGGAAGTGTTGCAATAATAGAAACTCACCATCGGACTGAGTCTTCTTTCGCAGGCGACCGAGTCGTTGAGAAAGTTGAAGCTATTAGAGCTGAGTTGGAGATACTGCCATCATTAAAGATGCAGAGAAGGGGAACTTCGCGCAAGATTGTATACTTCCAGTTAGATGACGCTGGCTCAAATTACCTCAATCGGATATGGACAAAGATGTTATTCATCCTTCACCGTTGTTGCTCTACAAATGGTCGCCATAGATGTAGGTATTACCTAATTTATTAGTCCACGTGACCAAAATATGTCCTGCGTAACCTAGAATACTCTCTCTAACTTCGACCCCTGCCACACAAAGACCTCGGGAGCTACTTCTACCTAGAAGCTCACTAGGAAGGCTCTACGAGCCTAGAACAGGACACGGCGACTTCGCAGCGTACCACCAACGTCTATGTCATCAGGATGCTAAACTCTCTTGCAGCTGTGGCAGAAGCAAGACCCCGGAACATTTATTCTTTTGCACAAAAGCCAGAAGAAACGGCATAAAATGCCTACAACTAGGAAGAGTACACAGCACACTAGACAGCCTACTAGGCACCGCAAAAGGCGCAGAGACGTTTGCTAAGTGGATACATGACACTCAGTTCTACACAGACATACAGTGTAGCCAGTAGTACGTACGCCGTAATTACTGCAGTAATCTCACGGCTTAATACGTACTGCAGTACAATTCCAACTCAAAAATACGTACTGA
>MU253919.1:0-52971 GCA_019669825.1 Calycina marina | reverse complement strand
ACTGAGCCGTCTGGCTTCTATCTACGTATACATACATACACGCTGACAGAAGTGCTTTGTTTGTGGCATTAGTATCAGGCTCTGCGGAGACCAGCCTGTCCTCTTATGTCTGCGCTCCCTAGATACTCAGTGGGCTACGGCCATAATGAAGCCATGTTGCAACTCCGCTGGCCACAGTAACTGTGATTCCACGATCTCCCTGATTCTTTCAGGGGAAAACCTTCCCAACAACGTTCTCTCTTGCCCAATCTCCCACATTCCCAGACTTGTGTGTGTTTTGAATGTGAAATGCCGTTCTGTAGGTTGGGTTACTTCGTCTGAGACCTGGGTGGTTCGATCGAGGCTGTATCGAGGTAGGAAAATCCTGAGGAGTTGCTACCGGCCTGCACGAACGCTTCATTGCAGCCACCTTCTCCCAATGCTGACCACCGCCCGTGGCCGCCCCCAGCACAATCCCATCTGCCACTATAACCGAAGTCGCGCGAGAGTTGTCCGGCCCTAAGGGCGTCGGGGATCGAGTGCGCGAGTCGTTCATCCGTCGTCCTACTAGCCAAGTGGTGCACTTACTGTTTACCTCGTAGGTTGTAATTCATGTCCGATTTCGTCATGTGATATGTAAGGCTGACCTTCAACGCCACAGCAATATCAGCTCCAAAATCGAAGCCTTTAACGACATCTCACAACGAACAGACGAGATGAGGGCTCTCAAATTACTCTTCGCGCTATCTATGGCCTCGGTGATTTCTTCCCTTGAATATCTCGACTCAACCACAATCTCCATCCAACCGATCACCTCCTCCTCGATCCTCACCCCTCCCGTCCCGCTCACAGACATAAAATACAACCCCTCGACCCTTTCCGCCTCGATCTCCTCCTACGAAACGCCTGATATCGAGCCCTCTATACGTAACCTACGAATTGGCGTTTGGGATGCTGCTACCGCGACGTGGAAATCGTCAACTTCAGTCACAAGCGCGGAAAGCTTCGCGAAAGGGTACAGACCAACGATTGTGTTGAGTTTGGATGGCAAGGGAGGCGTGCTGGGTGTAAGTTTGAAGAGTAGCGTGATTGATGCGGGACAGACGAGGGATTTTGGGCCGAAGGTGCTGGTTAGAGGGGTCGTGAAGGGGAGACAGCCGAGCCTGAACAAGCCGGTTGTGCTGGTGGAGGGAAAATTGGAGGAGCCAATTGTGGAGAAGACGATGTTGCAGAAGTAAGCCTTGATACCTTGTTATATAGGGATGGAGTACGAGGAGAAAGGAAGGGTGTAGTGAGGAGGAGAGGCTAACGTATTACAGGTACTGGTGGGTGCTACTTGGTGGTGTGATGTTGCTGATGAGTACTGGGGGTGGGGAATGAGAGGAGAACTTGTTATGGAGAGGAATACATGATACAGAAGTTATGGCCCCAATAAGAGAGACACGCCAACTACTTGCACATCAGAACTTTCTAAGGGAGCACAGTGTGAAGAAGGCCTGCTTTCAAAGAAGCAGCACGTTCGTGAGAAATGCGACCTTGTTCTGGGTACTACACTGGTGATTTATACTACCTAGACAATTGCCATTTTGCTGTCCATTTATTATTCTGCTTCTTCAGAAAGGCAACTCATTTCCCTTTAGTCTGCTTCAACTTCTTCGAGAAGGTAGCTAAACTCTCTTCAGCCTTCTTTACTTCACTACCTAAGACCTGCAAACTCTCTTTGTCATCGGCAGATATTTTGGCACATGCCTTGATCTCCTTTGACCTGTTTTTAAGCCGTTTCTGATCCTTCAAAAGAACAACAGCATGCTCCTGCTTCAAAGACTTCATCTCTTCCCAATGCGACTTCTTAATATCAGCCAAGGTCCCGAAAGCGCTTTCTTCACTATTGAGCCGTTTCTTAATTTCAGCAATTCTCCTTTCTAGCCGTTCATGCGACTGCGTGGGCTATAAGTCTTTCCTCAGTGAGCTCTTCATCACACCAATCCAGCCCAGTCAGGAGTGAAAACTCGCGATACAGCTCAGCTTCGCATTTCATAAGTTCCATCTCAATTGCGGATCGTTTCTTGTCATGGTCATTGACGAGTGTCTCAATCTTTGGCGAAAACCACTTGGAGGTTGATTTCTCGGTTGACCTTTACTTCCTTGCTGCTTGCCGCACAGCCTTACTCTGTGCTTAGCTTTTATTTGCACTGTGTAATTTTCGATCCAAGGTCTTTGATGATTGCCGCTTTGACAGCAGCTGTTTCTGATTCTTGTCGTTCTTGTTGCTTTTATGCTGATTTTTCTGCGGATTCCTTCTCCTCTTCTTCTTGGGCCGGTTTGGCCCCTTCAGGTGGAGCATATTCGTTGTGTGCTTTGTATGGATGGGCGCCGGAATACTGATACCCATACTGGTTCTCAATGCTATCTGACTTTGGCGGCGGGCTGTCGAAGCCATAGCACGATGGGGTGGCAGCTGCAGGATTCGAACCTACCAGCACAAGCTGTCTTCCTCTTCTCTGGCCATAGGAAGAGTATGCACAGCATATGCTCACTAGAGTGGCAGTGCCAGCTACCTCTCCAGCTACCTCTCCAGCCGCCCTGTGTTTCCATAAGGGACCAAGTGTGACGGGAATGCTCCCCTATCTAACTACCTACTATTCTACACAGGGCCCAGATAACTGGGGCACTGCCCGCGCATAAGTCACGCTCCCACGTGACCTTGACTTAACAGATATGATATGATTTCCTAACAGAGTTGAGGGTATTCACGAAGGTCGTAGTGATCACCAATTACTGGCCCAGGCGGTAAGTTCGGCCGTAAGGTGCCTGGATCGGTAGGATCCGTAATAGCATTAATTAGAGGCATTAGGGAAGGCATTAGAACGTCGCAAATAGGTGCGAATAGATTCAACTGATTACTATTATTACGGCTTATCTACATAAGATTGTGCTGCTACCCTGGTAATCGGGTGACCAGAGCAACGACGCTAAATTGACAGTCAAGGGGATAGGCTTTCTCAAAACTCACTCTTGAAATAACGCGTTCTTATTGGCTGAGAAAGTGTTTGCCCGCGGTGGAGGTTGAATTGCTGGCAGAATTCACACCGCGTATTGAGTGCCTATACGACATCTTGAGATGTTCCACCTCTTGCCAAAAACAACCATTTTGCCTCTGCCAAATCAACTTTATCTACTGTTTCTATCTGCCATTCCACCAAAGAAAGCGGCACGAGCGCCTCCTTCAACTCGCGTTGGAGCAGGAAACGTTATCGAGCAACAGTGCAACAAATGCCATACTTGGAAGGAGCAACTGTAGACTATATACCTGCCAGAGGCTAAGGCTTGACAAATACCCGCCAAGGTTGCCGTGGTGAGGGTGCTGCTGCTATAAAAGCTGCAAAGGAGGAGGATGATAGGAAGCGATCAGTAGAGCAGCCGGTATCGATGAAACCAGTCGTCTTATTGCCAACAGTAGGTTTTCTCCTATACAAAGTGCAACATGCTGGTTTATTGTGAACAAAGCATCCAACAGACTGATCGCAGCAAATGCCACGAAAGTAATCTTACTCCGGAAGATTCAGCAACCCTTCCAGTCACTCAGCTAGCAGAACTCCTCTCTTCAACCCACAGGTATGACACCTGGAACCTCCACAATATACTGCGGCAAGAAGAGAAATTGCAGCTAGACGAAGAGCGCATCGCGTCAGCGATCGCGCAGAAATACCATGCTCCCAAACTCTCTTTAACGACATTATGAACAACAACAACGCGCGTATGTTAGCAGTTGCGCAGGCCTTTAGCTGTGATAACTTTCATACGCTACGTCCCAAATCCATATAATCGCTCACTCCCGGTATTTGTCTCTATTGTCAGCCAGGAGCGGCGGATCGGAGGATACAATTACGATGATGTACATACAGTAGCCACGGGGTTCCAGGCCATCGATTTCTTCGCCCTGGTGGCGGCTTGGACGGGGGAGACGTGTGCAACGCCTGCTACTACGAAACTCTAGATCAGGTGGAGGAGGACAGTAATATCAACCTCTCGAAGGCCGGCTCTTTGGCTCCTTCTCGTCGTAGTTCTGAAGTCAGCCTCCTTTCACTCTCTCAACATGACCTACCGAGTGGTATTCAGTCACCTCTCGTCCCCGGTATGCTTTCAAACCTCTTTGTACCTCCTCCGCTCCAGTTTGCACTAAACGATACCGATCCGGTGTTTGATTTTGACTCTTCCAAGAACGAACCTGCTAAGCCAGCAGCCTCAGCAAAGGACTTTAAGCATACAGGATTTCGACAAGCGTATGGAGAAGGAGGTGATCCTGGAGACCTGTTCTCGTTGACACGAGATATAGTTCCAGATGTTGCTTAAACATGGCGTGTGCCGTAAGTGCCGCGAATCTCGCGACAAGAAGATGAGGGACAACCAGCCGTTTCTTACGTATGTTGAAAACGCCATGGATCATGGCTTAGTTCCTGCGCATCTGTTAGAGCTTTCGCAAGTGGAGGACATGCTAATTGCTAGAGTACATTGCTTTATCGAGGTGCGCCAATACCGTGGTCAACAACATAAGTATATTGACCATATCTGCAACTACCATCGCGAGGTTGGCAAGGTCTGTAACAAGCTCCCTATCCTCCCAGAAGAAGTTGAGATTGTTGTCCTTATACGTCAGCCAACCATGATAGCAATCCTGGCCTCCGCCGACAGTTTGCATAAGACTATAAAGTACGACGAAGACGGGTACAAACCTGGCTAGAGTACTTGAAGGAGCGTTATCAAGGCTACAGAGACATGTTTATCGATCACGAGGTTATGCAAATCTACCAACTAACGGAGATGTCGCCGACTGGAGTACACGAATTAGATGCTATCGACGCCGGTCAGCCTGTCGACTATAAGATCATTACCAACAACGAAGATCGGGATCGCGAGGTGGCAGCTATTCATGATATCCTTGCAGAGAATACTGAGATCCAAGGGATGCATCGACATTTGGGGAATATAACACCTCCTACACAGCCATCTTTTCGTACAACACTCTATCAGAGTTCAATCGGGCGCAGGCGCTTTCCAGCTTAGCTTTTCCAGCACTCTTTCCCAATGGCCACGCCGAATTCGCTACTGCGCGCGAGCTTCACGTCGCGTAGAGCGCCTACATCGAGCACTTAATGAAGTACCAAGATATAAGGTTTGCATGCCATTCACGCGAGGAATCAACCCAAACATTTGGATGTATCAGCCGCGATGTAACGATGCCGTGATCAACTCCTACAACGTTCTGGTCATGATGGTTTGAAGGGCAGATGCCGACTTCGCTCTTTGCACAGGTGCTCAGGCCGTGCTCAATCACTTGGGAAAGTACTGTACGAAGGAGGAGAAGAAAACCCAGACGTACATGGAGCTGGTTACAGAGCTTTGGACCAATGTTAATTCAGAGAAGCCTCCACTTTCCCTAGTTGCAAAATCGATGGACAAGCTGATCGGAGAGAGCGATTGTTCCTTGTAAGAGGTTTGCCACCTACTCTTCAATCTTGATCTACAGAATGGATCACGTATTATTCTTACTTTAGACTGTCGTCTTGACCAAAGCTCGCGAACACATCTTGACGGCACCAGCGAGGTAAAGCATGGTAAATCTCTATGGGAGCGTTATATCGCGAGACCGGCAAAGCTTGAACAGTTGACATTCCACGGCTTCTTAAGGTATACAACCACTTGACATATCGACCGCGAAGAGCTTCTTCACAGCCTCAACTCATCAACTACTTTCCACGGCATACGGCTGAGAAGGATCTGGATGACTCTCATAAGTCAAGATTATGATGCAAAACCCATTTTGTCAGCTAGATGTTGGTGAAGCCGTGGTTGTTCCTGCTATCGATTTCTAATACTATACAGCAAAGTATCGCTATTGCCAGCAGCATCATAATCACGGGCGAAATGACGGTCTGGTTCGACCACTTGAGCCAATTGTAGAGGAAGATGACTTTGAGGAGGAAGAGCGCGCTAGTTTTTTGACCTCTTCTGGACGGAGCTTGCTGGCCAACGACCAGGGCAGGACAACGCTCTTGGCACTCGAGAGCTTGATCATTTTTGCGACTGGATGTTTTTCGTTAACAAGCATCCAGAGGTGCATGCCAGCTGAATAAAACAGGCGCAAATAGCTTATCCTAAAGCACTAGAATACGACTACGAGTCCCAGCCCGTAGCGGACAGACTGAATTTGAAGCAGCGGTAAGTGTGCGACGTGGTAATGGGTCATCTCGCACTACAAGACGACAAAACTACGACAGATCTGCCACAACTACTGTTGCACTTTGACGGCAAGGCCGGTACTGGCAAGTCATTTTTGATCCAGATTCTCTCTGCATACTTACAGCAAAAATACGACAACAAGGTGGTTCAACGCGCAGCTCCAAATGGCGTAGCCGCACACGAAATACGTGGCAAGAATTTACGCAGTCTCTTTCGCTTGCCAATCAAGGCCTCGCTTTTCAAAGATTTGTCTACCGGCAACCTACAATCTCCCCAGGCCCGTACGCGTAAGCTACGAGTTCTTATTGTCGACGAGAAGTCAATGATGTCGCTAACTATACTACACTTCCTGAGCCAGCGGCTGTGGGAGATGAAATATAATTGCTGATAATTTGCACGCCTGAGCTGCCCTGAAATCAATACTCTTCTAAGCTAAGCCTTGGCTATCGCATTGTCGCGGAAAATTGGCTATATCGCGATACATAAGCCTAACCCTAGTTTAGGCTCTATACTACGTAATGCTTTGTTAGCAAAAGCTGTACTTCGAGAATTTTGTAAAACTGTGCAATAAGTAGTACTTACTGTACCGCAGATTCTGCTTTTACCTATGCTTGCTTGGTTGAAGTGGGCCAAAGAAGGAAGGTCAGGTGATCCATTCATGGGCCTCTCTACGCGCCAAAGCCTAGAACCGCGACTTTCATTTACTTCCACCGACAAATAATACAAATTCAAAATCCAAATCTATAGACAATAAGCCCATTAAAACTCTTCCACTCACCAAACTACCAATTCAATTCAACATGTCTGATGCCAACGGACAAGCAACCGTTACTATGACCGAGGGCAAGGGAAAGGGCATCGCTGAGCCAGAGCACGATGTGAGCATGGAAACTGGTGATGATGAAAGCTCCAGTGAGGAGGAGACCGAGGATGTATGTTTTTCCAGCCCATCTTGATATTATACAAGAGATTAACGCAGTGTTCTTAGGTTGAGCCTGAGGGTGAGCTTTACAAATGTACGAATTAAGGGATAATTGCTAACACCCATGACTTCAGCCGAAGAGGACGACCCTGACAACATGGAGGAGATCGACCACAACAACATCATCCAGGACGGTCGTCGCACTCGTGGCAAGAAGATTGACTTCGTCAAGGCCGCTGCTGAGCACCCAGAGGAGGACGAAGACGAGGAGGATGATGGCGACTTCCAGGTTCCAAAGGAGGACACAATGGATGAGAACTAAATCTGCCCATGATCCTGCGGAATTCTTTCGTCTGAACAACTACATCTCTTGAGCGCCGGCAATGGTTCCTCCCTCGTCAGGGCTTGCAATTGTCCTGCATCGTCGATTCCACATTCGTTTCAGTCGACAGTCTGATCTTATCACCTTTCCTTTTTCAGCACCACGCCATTTCGATCCAGCATCTTTTCGAGGATTCATCAACATCGGCCATGGAATACAAAAGCTTTCTCTATTTGTTGGTGTAGGGGGGCTATGGCTTATGAGGTCCAGCGCAAATGTTATTTTCTGATCTGGATGATGCACCATTACGTATTCTAGGGAGGTAGGCTCTTTCGCACATTGTTCTTAGACAAACAGAACAAAGGCATAACGTAAACAAATGAGAAAGGTTTTCTTATGACTTTGAGATCTTATGTTGTGTGGTTCTCTACCTAAACGTGTCCTAAATATCTAGTCACTTGAACTTCCAAGTAATTTTGGCGCGGTCGCGAACTAGCTTCATCTCCAAATCCTAATTTACAAGCTCCTATTTGATTTTCGCCGGCGTCCAGGCTCATCGCCTAATTTACCAGGATCCAGACATTCAGCGAGAGAACGAAATTGCAAGACAGAATCTCACCCATTCACAGCAACTACGGCTGGTTACACGACAAAAGATCGCAACCATGGCATCTAGGTACGAACTCGCCGCTTCCTATGTATTTTGCAGCTCGAGTTACTAGTAGCAGGAGAAGCTCTGACATCTCACAGCAGATTCGGTCCCTCCTCCCTACACCAGCGCAACGATCCCCGAAGTGCCCTCTTCGATGGCTATACGGGCGGCGCACCCCAAAGCGGCAACTTGAGTCTACGACCGCAGTCTGGCGGGTACGGCTACAATTCATATTCTCCAAGCAACGGTGGTGGTAGTGGACTTCAAGCTTCAGGGTACCCTTCTACACATGGTGGTTATAGGCCTGCGACGCCGAATAGCAAGGGGCAGTTTAGTGATGCGACGCTGAATGAGCTGGAGAGCCAGAATGATGATGAAGTTAGTGGCATATTAGGGAAGGTGCGGATGCTGAAGAATATGACGATGGCTATTGGAGATGAGATCAGGGACTCGAGCGCGATGGCTGAGAAGATGGTATGTCTACCCCTTTCTTCCGGTGGCGGGAGTTTTGTGGTGCTGGGAGGAGAATGCTGACGGTTGGCAGAACGACTCATTTGAGGGGACAAGATTGAGACTCCAAGGCACGATGAACCGAATGCTGGTTATGGCGCAGAAAACGGGTGTTGGGTGGAAGGTCTGGCTGGCTTTCTTCGCTGCTGTTGGCCTGCTGTTCTGGTGGGTGTGGTTGTTCTGAGCTGGGTGAAAAGAACAGTGTATGCAATGCGCCGAAGACTAGACGCAGACAAGTACTAGGCGACTTGGTCTTTCTTGATGCACGACGAGAAACGGGGACGCGCCACTGTACATATTTGGATGGAGGCTATCGACCACCAAGAACACATGATAATTTGGGACATGCAAACGGCGTTTGGAGAATGGGTTTATATCATAGACGCACTACGGGATAGCGTACGAGAATTGAGGCAAGATTTCACTCAAGGCAAGGAGGATCAAGGAATGCATACACTAATAAGTCAAGATTGCCATTCTGTCGTACTGAAAAGTCGCCCTTCAGGCCTTCAGGTGTTGTTTTTACCCCTGCATGAGCATAAATTATCGCAAGATATTACAGAAGAAGACCGGCTAAGTTGAAGTATGTGTCCTTAACACTGTTGTCATTTGTAAAAGCTGAAAGTGCTATACTACAAGGTATTCTACTCCCAGTGGAGGATGTTCCTGCGTTCCACCACAACAGAAACCTGCGGGTCCCACATCATCTGGGTCTCGCAGTCAGTACAATTGTCCGAGGCTCCAAGAATATGGTGCCAAACCTGTCTACCGCTACCGCTACTGCTACTTGCTCTGCCGATGCTACACCAGCACATCAATGGCGTAGGTTAATGCTGCACCCGTCGTAAACCTATATAGAAGATACGACTCGTTTGAGGATATATACTGAGTAGTCCCGGTGATATTCAGTGGCCACTCCGGCGCCCTTGGAACTGCTGTGGGCTACTCATATCCATGCTATTCTGAGTACCGTCGCTTCTCACCATGCTACCGGCCGAGTAATGACCATGTATCCCCGTTGGATGACGAAGGTCCGTCATTCCGAAAGCAGGACTCGAAGCTTCCTCTTCACTGCTAGAAATCTCTTCATCCGTATCTGTATGCTCATATTCTTCTTCAGCTTCAGGAACATCTTCGTCAAGATCAGCCTCCATGTCCATGTCAAGGTGCGAGTCCATGTTCGGATGATAATACGTTGCTTGCGTTGAAACCAGATCTGATTCTTGCAGCATGTCCCCGCCGCCTTCATCTTCGTCGTCTAGCGCTCCTTCAAGTCCCCCAGAGCCACGCATCAAAGCCTCTCGATATGCGTCCTCGGGAACTCTGCTCGGTAGGACACTTTGTGGTACGATGATTTCTTCTTCTTCTTCTTCCTCTTCCTCATTCTCCTCCTCCTCATCATCATCCTCTTCTTCTTCCTCCTCGAAATCAGCCGTAACATCAGCTTCCGGAACATCTTCATCCAGATCTCTCTCTCCACCCTCCATATCCTCTGACATTCTCATTTGCGCTTCTTGCTCGGCCAATTCGGCTTGCGCTAGTTCAGCTGCCAGAGCATCGCGTCTCATAGCTTCAGCATGCTCTTCGGCCTCGCGTTTCTCTTCGTTTCGCTGGAAGAGAGTTTTGGCAACGCCAGGAGGCTTAATCCAGGAGTTGCCATAGTTCTTGATGTTATGTTTCCGTGCTATGACTTGAGCTTCGGCCGCGCGCAGAAGAGCAAGCTGAGATGGAGGCACACCATGTTGTCGACGCGTTTGTGTAGTGGAGTTTGAGGTACTTGGATTCGGAGCTGGCTGGGTTTGAGCTGAGGTCGAGTACCATAATGTATGGGACTACGGAGGTCAATGGGTTTCTTTGCATATTGAAGACTGCTTACATCTTGAGGAGCAAGTGTCGGAAGAGAGTACATGTTGTCTAAGTCTAAGTAATTTACCGATCTATTTAATTCATCACGCCAAACCTGTCAAAATTGATAAACAACCTTAGAAGCAATGGAGGTGGTCAGCCTTGCATATGTATGTGGGTCCAGTTTGTGTATCAGGGGCTTGAAATTAGCGAGACTCAACGCCGCTTGCAATGGACAGAAATGCGTTAACATTCTCGGTGCGGATTTGATTACATCACAACTTGTGCAATAAAACACATCTGAAGTACCTAAGGAAGCCTGATCCGCCGACAGATGCAGCTTTGGAGATATGGCTCCCACTGCTTCAACCATTTGCAGTGACCCAGACGTCCTGCAAGACAGGCTCAATTAGGCTCTCACAACGGATACGAAACACAATTCACATGCTGGTATATGATATTGAGTATCTACGCTGGTACATCAGCCATCAGCCATTACCCCCGCGCTTTCGGACCCCTCTTTCGCACTGGTCGTGGGCATTCTTCCTTGGGTCCGGTCGTACTTTACAAAGAGAAAAGACACGTTGCTTGACCAGTGTCCATCGAGCCAATTGAATGATCCGATTATGTGGCATCTTGTACGCAACAGCGGAATCGCCCGACAAAAGGAGATAAAGCTAGAAAAACCCGATATCCTCCGCTTTCTTTCATTCAGTGCGCTGTGGCCGTTATGCTGATATCCCGTCTTCCGTAAATGCCAGGTTGCTCCTGGGAGAAGTAAGCACCACCACAGCGGCCGCCAATGGCAGACAGCGGATTGGAGTATTTGAGGCAAAATTCAATGTGTCGACGAAAGCCCGCGCCGGCAACAGGTGACATGGAGCAGTACCGTGGTTGCAAGACCCTGCGACATAGAGCACACCATCGAATCACAGCGTGGTGGCCTGGGTTCATCCCACCATCCCTCACAGCAAAGCTACAAGGCCTTGCAGGAGGGGTAGCATGCACAGACAGCTCTAAGCTCCAAGCTTCAGTATAAGCTACGAAGACACAGCTATCACACTGGCTGAGTGAGCTTGTATGGGGGCATGCTTGAAGAAATCCCCCGCCAGAAGGATCTTGGGCCGATGTCGCCGTACTACTTTGCTACTTTATGCAGGCCGTCTAAAATTTTCGCATGTAATTTGTGCAGCAGAAGGGGCCTCGGTGACCTACCATGCCAATGATGGGGTGATGTTGTGATGTCGTGCACCCTTGCGACAGCTTGATGCATCTTGCTGTACCGAGTATATGTGCAAGATGGAAACCATGTGGGGGACAGCAGTTGACGGAGAGTACGAACATCATTATGACATATTGTATAAGCTGAGAACATACTACAAGGGACACTCGTTCTGTAGATCTAGATATACACATACTTCTGCGAAAGCAACTCACGTCCGCAGTGTTGATACGCAAAGTACTGCTCCCAGCTAGGTACAGGCTCGCTGAAATCGTTACAAGAGACATCTAGGCCAGTCCGCATATCATAAAGTCATCTTCTGAATCTATTAATCACATAATTCTGCTCTACTCTTCATCCACTGCAATCCCAATATAACAATAATGGTATGCTGCGTCTCGCAGATGTCGCCCGGTGGACTAGGAGAATGCTGAGAAACCAGACGGTATGGAAAATGCTAAGTGATACAAGTAGAGCACAGCTCACTCTCTGACCTCTCCTCCATATACATGCCTAGCTCTGTTCTTGCTACCACCAATAGCAACAGTTGTGTTCTTGTTGGCTGACCGGGCCCAGTAATCGTGAAGAGTCGAGTGGAGTTTCATCCCTCCGTAGCCTTATTTTTAAGTTCATCTCCCATTTTCGCCCGCCTCCTTCACTTCTTTTTTCCCACACAACATTTCTCTACGCTTCCACGAAATCCTGTTGTTCAACCAGGGAGAGTGCGTACAGGATAATCAATCAACTGGTAAGCAACACCTACAATTATCCATCTACTAGCCAGAGTCTGCTTCTCTACCCCGCAGCGACTTTATCTCCTATAGATATGCATGTGCATGTTGATTTGCAGGAAAACACTCATTTCCTGTGAGAAACGATCAATTCACCTAAAGAAGCTTTGGTATTCACTTGGCTGCTATGTGATTTGGTTTTTGCAGGGCAAGATTTGTCTACTCTCTGCTTCCTAGAGTCCCAAGTTTTCAGTCTTTGTTCATTTACATCAACACAGGCTCCCTTCGGATAACACTCTAGCTAACGAAAGACCTACAGAACCCTCAGTACACAATTCACTTTCTCCGAATCTGCAACAATCTCATACCCAGAGGGCTGCTATGGCCGCTCTTGAGTTTGATGATAGACACACACAAATCGCTGCCGAAAACGAACCCTACCATCAATACGAGGATCAGAACCAAGACGCAGAGAATGGTTCTTGGGCAGGAGCTCTACCGGTGAAACAGTAAGTCTGAATGACACGCTGCCAGACTCCTTGACACTGATTGTTATGTAGGGGTCTGTATGATCCAGGACTTGAGAAGGATGCATGTGGTGTTGGATTTGCCTGGTAAGTCTTCCATTCCAGTATAGATGTATAGCCATTAATAGTACATAGCCACATAAAGGGCACGGCAAGTCACAAGATTGTCAGCGATGGTAGGCCTATTTCCAAACATAGAAATGGCATCCGGCTGACCTTTGATTCCCATAGCTCGAAACCTACTATGCAACATGACCCATCGTGGTGCGGTCGGATCAGATGCGCGAGATGGAGATGGAGCGGGAGTTATGACCTCTATCCCACACAAGTTCTTTGTAAAGAACTTTGCGCGGGAGCAGGGCGTTGAGCTTCCTCCACCGGGTCAATACGCGGTGGGCAATCTGTTCTTCAAGCCGGATGAGGAAACCCTACAAGAGTCGAAGAGACAATTGGAAGAAGTAGCAGAGTCATTGGGATTGAGGGTGTTGGGATGGCGAGAGCCTCCCAAGGATTCTACTCTTCTGGGACCGGCTGCTGCATCTCGCGAGCCTATTATACTGCAGCCATTCATTATTTTGGAATCTGCATATGGCCAGGGCAGTGCTCCTGAGGTCACAGATTTTGAAAAGTTTGATACAAAACACTTCGAAAGACAGCTCTACGTGCTGCGAAAGCGTGCAACCCATACCATCGGTCTCCACAACTGGTTCTACCTATGTTCTCTGTCCAACAGAAACATTGTCTACAAAGGTCAACTCGCACCAATCCAAGTTTACCAGTATTTCTATGATCTTGTAAATGCCGATTACGAGGCTCATTTTGCGCTCGTACACTCGCGCTTTTCAACCAATACTTTCCCCTCTTGGGATCGAGCACAACCTTTGCGATGGGCTGCCCACAACGGTAAGGAAGTAGTAAATCTACCTATGTGCCCAAACTAACATCTAACCCAGGTGAAATCAACACCCTTCGTGGTAACAAGAATTGGATGCGTGCTCGTGAAGGTATCATGCAATCAGACGTTTTCGGTGACGAGCTGGAATCGCTCTTCCCAATCATTGAAGACGGCGGTTCTGACTCGGCAGCTTTTGATAACGTGCTCGAACTTTTGACCATCAACGGCGTTCTCTCACTTCCAGAAGCCGTCATGCTCATGGTACCCGAGGCGTGGGAGGACAACTCGGCCATGGATCCTGCGAAGGCGGCTTTCTACGAGTGGGCTGCTTGCCAAATGGAACCTTGGGATGGACCTGCTCTGTTCACCTTCGCCGATGGTCGATACTGTGGTGCCAACCTTGACCGAAATGGTCTGAGACCGTGCAGATACTACGTCATGGACGACGACAGAATCATTTGTGCATCAGAAGTTGGAACCATTGCTGTCGATCCTGAGCGTGTGATCTTGAAGGGCCGGCTGCAGCCTGGAAAGATGCTGCTGGTTGACACACTCGCTGGGCGCATCATCGATGATGCTGAGCTCAAAAGCACCGTATCTACCCGCCAGGACTTCAGATCGTGGCTTGATAAAGAGCTTGTCAGTCTCCCAAAGATTCATGAGAATTTCAAGACCGAAGGTGTAATCGAACTTGCCCCAAAGCCTGGTACCATCCCAATTCAGGAAGATCCACTGCTTAGAGCATTTGGATACTCATTCGAGCAAGTCAGTTTGCTTCTTGGGCCTATGGCCTCGGATGAGAAGGAGGCTCTCGGATCTATGGGAAATGATGCGCCTCTTGCATGTCTTGCTCAGGCACCAAGACTTCTATACGAATACTTCCGACAGCTGTTCGCCCAGGTCACCAATCCTCCGATCGACCCCATTCGTGAAGCTATTGTCATGTCCCTGCAGTGCTATGTTGGTCCACAGGGCAACTTGCTCGAGATGGACGAGTCTCAGTGCGGCCGACTTCTTCTTCCGACTCCTGTTCTGTCCATTCCTGAATTCAATGCGCTGAAGAACATTGAGAAGGCCAATTCTGGATGGACTGTCAAGATCATTGACCTGACGTTCCCCAAGTCCGAGGGTGTGCAGGGCTACATCAAACACCTCGACTATATATGCGATGAAGCTACTGCTGCCATCGAGAACAAGGACCGGATCATCATTCTCTCCGATCGCGCCACATCTGCTGATCGTGTTCCCGTATCCGCTCTTTTAGCATCTGGTATGGTCCACCACCACCTTGTGAACAACAAGTGGCGATCTTTGGCTGCCTTGGTTGTCGAGACCGCTGAAGCTCGTGAGGTACATCACATGTGTGTCCTTGTCGGATACGGTTGTGATGCTGTCAATCCCTACCTCGCTATGGAGTGTATAATCAAGATGAACCGCGAGAAACTAATCCGAAAGAAGATGACGGATGACGAGCTCATCCGTAACTACAAGTACTCTGCCGACGGAGGTATCCTAAAGGTCATGAGCAAGATGGGTATTTCCACTCTTGCAAGTTACAAAGGTGCTCAAATCTTCGAGGCTCTAGGAGTCGATGACACCGTGGTCGATCGATGCTTCAAGGGCACGGCGACCAGAATCAAGGGTATCACTTTCGAGCTCATCGCTGAGGATGCCTTTAGATTTCACGAGAAGGGATTCCCGTCCAGATACACAGTCAGCATTCCAGGTCTTATCGAGACTGGTGAATACCATTGGCGTGACGGCGGTGAGCCTCACATTAACGATCCGACATCTATTGCCAACATTCAGGATGCTGTTCGTACCAAGAACGACAAGTCCTACGAGGCTTACTCCCTCTCCGAGTATGAGCAGATCAAGTCGTGCACACTGCGTGGTCTTTTGGACTTCAAGTTTGAGGAGTGCTCTCCAGTCCCTATTGATCAAGTTGAGCCTTGGACCGAGATTGTCCGCAGATTCTGCACAGGTGCTATGTCATATGGTTCCATTTCTATGGAGTCTCACTCCACCCTCGCCGTCGCCATGAACCGCCTTGGTGGCAAGTCAAACACCGGAGAAGGTGGTGAAGATCCTGAGCGATCTGAGAGAATGGAGAACGGGGATACCATGCGATCAGCCATCAAGCAGGTAGCATCGGGGCGGTTTGGTGTCACATCCAACTACCTTGCCGATTCTGATGAGCTTCAGATTAAGATGGCTCAAGGTGCTAAGCCTGGAGAGGGTGGTGAGCTTCCAGGTCACAAGGTTTCTAAGTCCATTGCAAGAACTCGTCACTCCACACCTGGTGTTGGTCTGATTTCCCCACCACCTCACCACGATATCTACAGTATTGAAGATCTGAAGCAATTGATCTACGATCTCAAGTGCTCCAACCCCCGTGCTCGTGTATCTGTCAAGCTGGTGTCCGAGACTGGTGTTGGTATCGTTGCCTCTGGTGTCGCTAAAGCCAAGGCTGACCACATTTTGATCTCTGGTCACGACGGTGGAACTGGTGCTTCTCGATGGACTGGTATCAAGTACGCTGGCCTTCCTTGGGAGCTTGGTCTTGCTGAAACGCATCAGACTTTAGTCTTAAACGATCTTCGTGGCCGTGTCGTTGTCCAAACCGATGGGCAGCTCCGTACCGGACGTGATGTTGCGATTGCCTGTCTACTTGGTGCCGAGGAATGGGGCTTTGCTACAACTCCTCTCATCGCCATGGGATGTATCATGATGCGAAAGTGGTAAGTCTAATTCACAATGCTTCGCAGCATATGAGACATTAGGAAAAGCTAACCTTTGTATAGTCACCTCAACACCTGCCCAGTCGGTATCGCTACTCAAGATCCTGAGCTCCGTAAGAAGTTCCAAGGATCTCCTGAGCACGTCATAAACTTCTTCTACTACATTGCCAACGAACTTCGCGCCATCATGGCCAAACTTGGTTTCAGAACCATCAACGAGATGGTTGGTCACGCCGAGATGCTCAAAGTCCGTGAAGATCTCCGCACTCCAAAGACCGCCAACATCGACCTATCATTGATTCTCACCCCCGCCCACAAGCTCAGGCCTGGAGTTGCCACATTCAACGTGCGAAAGCAAGATCACAGACTCTACGTCAGACTCGACAACAAGCTCATCTCCGAAGCTGAGTTGACACTCGACAAGGGACTTCCTTCCAGAATCGAGTGCGATGTTGTCAACACCGATCGTGCCATGGGAACTTCGCTGTCGTATCAGGTCTCCAAGCGATACGGTGAGGCTGGCCTACCAATGGATACAGTCCATGTCAACATCAAAGGATCAGCTGGTCAGTCTTTCGGTGCCTTCTTAGCTCCCGGTATCACTCTTGAGCTTGAAGGTGACTGCAACGATTATGTTGGAAAGGGTCTTTCTGGTGGTAGACTTATCGTCTATCCTCCTCGTGCTGCTGTGTTCAAGGCTGAGGAGAACGTGATTGTCGGTAACGTCTGCCTCTACGGCGCCACCAGCGGAAGCGTCTTCTTCCGTGGCGTTGCTGCTGAGCGTTTCGCTGTCCGAAACTCTGGAGCCATCGCTGTTGTAGAAGGCGTTGGAGACCACGGATGTGAGTACATGACCGGAGGTCGTGTGCTCATTCTGGGCAGCACTGGCCGTAATTTTGCTGCCGGTATGTCTGGAGGGATCGCATACATCCTCGACATTCAGCAAGACTTCCTGTCCAAGCTCAATCCTGAGATGGTGGAGGCTTCTGGCATTGATGACCCTACTGAAATCGCTTACGTCCGTAGCTTGATTGAGGATCATCATCACTACACTGGCTCCGAGCTTGCTGCTCGTATTCTCCTCGATTTCAACCGAGCTCTTCCTCGCTTCGTCAAGGTTCTGCCAGTTGACTACAAGAGAGTCCTCGCAGAAGAGGCAGCGAAGGCAGCTGAGCTTAAACGCGCCGAGTATCAGCTTCCAATCCTACCAGGAACTGAAGTTCGTAACCTCCACGAGCAGAGCTTAAAGAAGCAGCACAAGAAATCAGACCTCCAAGACATTGAAGAGACCATTGGTGATGCAGCTGCCGACAAGAAGAAGTCTCTTGTTCTGGATAAGACCAAGGGTTTTGTCAAGTACCAGCGTCGTTCTGAGAAGTACCGTGATGCGAAGACTCGTACTCGTGATTGGGCTGAGCTTTCCAAGCGTCTAGATGAGGACGAACTTAAGTACCAGGCTGCTCGATGCATGGATTGTGGTGTTCCTTTTTGCCAGTCCGACTCTGGTTGCCCTATCTCCAACATCATTCCTAAATGGAACGAGCTTGTCTTCCAAGTATGTCGACTTTCCTTACTAAAAGTTCATTTTGTTGGCATAGAGCTAGGGAGCTAGGTGCATATCACAAGAGCTGCCTGTTTAGAGATCTGCATGCTCCTAAGACATGCACCCAGCCCCCGAGCTTTCTATCGAACTCTCTTTCTTTTACTATGCTAATTCGCTGGGCAGGGCCAATGGCAAGATGCCTTGAACCGTCTTCTCATGACCAACAATTTCCCAGAGTTCACTGGACGTGTTTGTCCAGCTCCTTGTGAGGGTGCATGCGTTCTCGGTATTAATGAGGATCCAGTTGGTATCAAGTCAATCGAGTGCGCTATCATTGACCGTGGTTTTGACCAGGGATGGATGGTTCCACAGCCACCAAAGATTCGCACCGGCAAGACCATCGCTATCATCGGTTCCGGACCAGCAGGTCTTGCTTGCGCTGATCAGCTTAACAAGGCTGGCCATCTCGTCACTATCTACGAGCGCGCTGATCGTGCTGGAGGTCTTCTCATGTACGGAATTCCAAACATGAAGCTCGACAAGAAGATTGTCAAGCGTAGAACTGACTTCATGGCTGCCGAAGGTATCATCTTCAAACATGGAATCACTGTTGGTGAAGCTGTTCAGCTCGCCGATCTCAAGGCCGAGAACGACGCCGTTGTTATTGCCACCGGCGCCACAGTTGCTCGTGATCTCCCAATCAAGAACCGCAACCTCGACGGCATTCACTTCGCTATGCAATTCTTGCACAAGAATACTAAGTCTCTTCTCGACTCCGAACTTGCGGACGGAGAATACATCTCTGCCAAGGGCAAGAACGTAGTTGTCATCGGAGGTGGTGATACTGGAAACGATTGTATCGGTACATCCGTCCGTCATGGTGCTAAGTCAGTCGTCAACTTCGAGCTTCTCCCACAGCCAGCACCTAAGCGTGGTGGTGATAATCCATGGCCACAATGGCCAAGGATCTACCGCGTCGATTATGGTCACACTGAGGTCAAGCAACATATGGGCAAAGATCCCCGTGAGTTCTGTGTGATGTCCGAGGATTTCGTCGACGACGGAACCGGAAAGGTGAAGGGAATCAACACCAAGCGTGTTGAGTGGACCAAGTCTGCCACCGGAGGTTGGGACATGAAGAAGGTCGAGGGATCAGAGCAATTCTTTCCAGCTGAGCTTGTTCTCCTCTCCATGGGTTTCTTGGGCCCTGAGGATCGCGTCCTTGGCGACGAGATCGATAAGGATGCCCGTAAGAACGTGAAGACTCCTCCAGGAAAATATCACACCAACGTTGAGGGTATCTTCGCTGCTGGTGATTGTCGTCGTGGCCAATCTTTGATCGTCTGGGGTATCAACGAAGGACGTCAAGCTGCTCGCGAGGTCGATCTCTATCTCGAGAAGTGTACCAGTCTCCCAATCACAGGAGGTATTGTCAAGCGTACTGCTGCCGAGATTCTGAGACTGAACACGCTCGCTGCACCAACAGTGACCGTCCAGTCCGCATGAAGCACCATCAACACGTGGTTATGACGACAAACGACAATCACGAAGCAGATGGGTGGCTCATGACGAAGACAAAAAGACATGTATTCTTGGTCTAAAGGGGTAAAGGCGTGGCGACAAAAAGTCGGGATTGGCACGGGGAGCATTTTTCCGAAATAGTGTGACAGAAGTTATTAGTCAGGCCTCTGTTTCCTTTCCAAGCGAGTGCGGTACCAGTTGGCATTCTATACTCTTACACGCGGGAGTTTTTGAGATGATTGGGGTGAAAGCATGCGTGGTTCCTTTTATCATATCCCTTGTGTACATAGGCTAATCAATTCAACGCTCGTACATAAATACTTTCTTGTCCTCCCCCCAGTGACAATGAGCTACGTTAACATCACACGATGAATTACACACTGGTTGAAGAGCCTCTTTGAAGTAGATTCTTGCTACACCTCTTGAAGATCTCGGAGATCTCAAAGCTCATCAAGGTCTTCAAACTTAAATTCTTTGACCTTTTCAAACCTTTCAAGCTCTTTAAGCTCTTGAAGCATCACAACAATTCGATAGTCAAAGTCAGCAATCCTTACGACTTCATGTATCTTGCATATCGCAAAGATGTATCACCAATGTAACTGATACTGGCACTGAGTGTATTTGATTACATCTAGTATTCTATCCACATTTCAAAATATCAGGCAACAGGTTACGAACCTCACGCACCCTCTATGCCCAAACTTCTAACCAAATCCGTAACGCTCTTCTCCAAGCTGATAAACTCCTTGTCTAACAGCGCCCTCGTCCGCTCATTATCAAACTTATACACGCCTTCCTTGGGGTACTCGCCGCCCTTGGCATCCTCACCCGGGACCTTGTCTTTCAGGCCGGGGAATTTCTTGGCGATGATATCACGGATCTCGCGGTTGCTGAAGTAGCCAGCGGTGGCGAAAAAGCGCTTGCCGTCACCGTCCGCCAGCGCCTTGACGTGCGCAAGCGCGAGGTCGCGCACGTCGATCCAGAGGAAGGTGCCGGTTTCGGGGATGCTGCCGGACGACTTGGCGGCGCCGGAGGCGATGGCGAGGACGCGTTGGTTCGATGTGTTGAGCGAGGATGCTGCTGGGACGGGAGGCAAGATTGGTCCTAGGACCAGAGGCGGGTTGATGGTCGTCAAGCTAATAACATGAGTACTGGTTCCATGTTGCAAAGTGAGTGATGGGGACGTACGTGAAATTCGGCTTCTCCTTCTCGACAAAGTCCCATGCAGCCTTTTCGGCAAACGTCTTGCTTGCTCGGTATCCATCGCTCGGGTTCTGCGTCGCCTCTTCGGCGGTTATGGGGTTCCAGTCCTTCTCGCTGTAGGTGTAGCCTGGTCTATTGCCTTTTGGGCCATCAACGATTGCAGCAAACGAAGAGGTGATAACGACTTTCTTAACTGAAGGAGCGTTTTTCTTAATGGCTGCTAGGACGCCGTTTGTGCCGTTGACTGCTGGGTCGAGGAGATCCTTTTGGGTGTCTGTTACGTTGAAGTGGAACTGTGTTCATTAGACTTCTGGTGAAAGAGATAGTGGGAAATGGAGGGAGAAACGTACGGGTGAAGCAGTGTGTATGACAGCTTCCAGTCCCTCGACCTTGACAGCCTCATTGAAAGCACCTTCAGCAGCGATATCCTCTACGATCTTGAAGTCTAGCTTCGCATCTGGATGGTACTTCTTGATTGTCTCTGCCTTTTCCTGCGAGCGAACAGTTGTGGTGACTTTGTGGCCCTGCTCAAGCAGAATAGCCAGGATATGTCTGGCAATGAAGCCCGTTCCGCCTGCAGCTCATTAGCGACAGTCTTGACGACAATATTATGAAGTTTTGCTGAAGCGTTCAACGTGGTGGTGGGGTGAGGAGGAGTATTGGTGAGAAAGAGAAGCCGATTTACTGACCTGTAAGTAGTACTTTCGTCATATTGCTGGTAAAGAAGCTTGCGACGGAGGATACTGAGAGACTCTGAAGTTCAATTTGAGTAAGAAAAGATAGTTGGGAGTTTCTTTTGTGACAAGAGAACGTTCATATCATTGAATACCAACAGTGGGCGCAGAATGTTGTCCTGCACCCACTACTGACAACTCTCTCTTACCCTGTAAAATAATGTCATTTGACATAAAAGATGCGAAAGTGGGATCTCGGGTTTTCCATGGTCTATCCCCGCAGTCCCTAGAGGTGAATACACAGAGCAGAGCAGCAGCGGTGACTAAGCATCGTTCGACTCTGTGCAACTATGTTGTGTAGGAAGCATTGTCGATGGAGGTAGCTACTCTTAGGCCATCTACTACAACTCTGATGAGAGCTGATGAGGAACCGGGTATACTTCAGGAATGGGACACAACTTGCAAGGGGATGTTATATAATGTCTTTGTATAGAGCACACTAGCAACAGCAGCTGTCAGAAACCATGGAAGCTTGTGAAGGTGAGCAACCCGACGTCGAACTTTTACTTCAAAGCCAATGCATATTCACAGGAATTGTACGCCCAGGAGTTTCTGCCGGAGCATATCGAGATTGGGGCCTTGAAGAAGCCTTTACGACATGAGCTATGCTTACAAGAGGATGGCGACCCTTCGCATGGCAATCGATCAACGAATAGTCCGTTCTGTCGTCTTAAAATAGCTACAGATCTTCTGGTTTTGGTTTACTCAGCTCAATCCCTTAACCCCAATGCAGTTGAGGCTGTTTGGGAACTAATAAAGCAACGACTACGTGGTGGGAGGTGGTCGACTAACGCCGAGGTCAAAACGGCAATTCAGCGAGAATGGGATCGGATCACGATTCAAGAGATCCGTAGAAAAGTTAGAGAGATTCCCTGGCGTTGTAAGAGAGGCACAGAGCTTGAAGGGAAGAGAGTTGGGACCCCTCTGTAGTCAGATTGTAAAACTAGTCCAAATTTAATTCAGGTGTAGAGAGAGGTGAGGCTCTGCGACCACTGCGCAATGAATTCTTACAGCTACTGTGGAGCAATTATTGTACAAATGATGCTGTTGCTTCACAAATACAATGCGTATGCGTATACTAAGCCACAAAGCAATACCTACCATATATCTATCTACAATCATGTCCTTACCGAGCGCTAACCCTGAGTGGACGCCTACGCTGAGAATGACCAAAAAAAAAGAAAATGCATGCCACACTAATAAAATGTTCCTCTCCTGTCTTTCTCTTCCTCAGCCTCTTTTTCTAAAGTCTTGTAATGGCAGAGACAAAGTCTACTGCTGGAAAGCATAACCCGATTTCCCACGACCGATCGTCTTGAAACTGCCACCCTTCTGCATAATATCGAAGCGACTCATACCCATGTTTTCGGTGTCGGTATTGCCTGAGAGATAGAAGCCGACGATGACCACGACATAGCTGAGAATCAGGATCGAGCCCTTGAAGTAGTTGCTCTTTCCCTCTCCGTACATGTAGCTAAGTAGAAAGACGCAGAGGATAACGGTCACCATGTCCCATTGTGGGAAGATGAGACTGAACGTGTGCTCGATGAGTTCGCCATCATACCATCCTGCTGAGATCGCGCTGAAAAGCACCAAGGCCGGAATCTGGAGCAAGCAAACTTGGAGAGCGTACGCAGAACCAATCTCCATGGAAAGCGCGATGTTTCCATTCATTGCAAAGGAGATGGCGTTCTAGGTAGTATATCAGCAAGTCTTCTTCGAAGTGATGGCTGGGCTGTCACTTACAAGGAACTCAGTGGTATTCGGGACAAGTGCGAACAAGGTAATACCGAGGAACTTCTCGTCAATCGCAATGTTCTTGAGGACCACATCGACAGTCTCAACCAGAATCTCGGCTACTATAGCATAAAGAACAGTGGCACCACAGAGCACCACACAACTCTTTATTTTACTCCAATTGGGGGCATCATGGCCACCAGCTGCTTCAGCATGAGCTTCAGCACCGATAACATCATCATCTAAAACGGCAGCAAGCGACTTGGGACCCCTCTGTATAGTGCCCAAGATTGACATCTTACGAGGAGCTTTAGCGGCATCGCGTGCTGCGATGGTTGCAGCGGTGGCAGCCATCTCAGCAACCTCCCTCACAAGGTTATTATTTTGTGCGTCCGAGAAGCCTGGAATGCGAAGATCTGAACGAATACTCTCTGCACCACTGCTCTTGGGTGGTACCAAATGAGGAGTCTGTGTTGATTGCCCGGCCAATCCATTTCCATCGCCTTCACCTCGATTACTTATACCAACTTGTTTCAGAGATTGTCCTAGAATGCGCTTGTATAGCTGAGACTCTCTGATCTCACCCGGTCGACCAGCATCTATGCTATTCTGGGTCGTCTGTCTCTGAAGACGGGCATGACCACCGACCTGCTGAGTAGCAGGTACTGGCTTGTCTGCGTGAGCCTTCTTCTCATCCTTTTCGTCGTACCAGATCACGGCAGCATGGGTATGCAACGTAAACAAGAGCCCAATCATGTAGGATAGAAACAAGAGGAATGCTGCGAGCCAGGTATATGGGCGTACTGCTTCCAGAAAGAAGCGATCTTCGAGAGCAGGCACTTGTAAAAAGTAGCAGCGGCGACAGTCCCGGCTGGGAGAAGCAGCATCTGTGTCTATGCAAGTCAGGCAATTCAGTTCGTGCTATGACAAGTCAGCAACGTAAGAACAGGGAGGAGGGACATACAGTTCCATAAATCTGATAGAAAAGGGTCGGGCAGAAGGCGGCAATGATAGAGAACAGCAACATTGTTGAGGTCACTCCAGCCGACTTTGCATTGAATCGCTGTGTTTTTCTCTTGATGGCCCCGAAACACATAGACAACCCAGGCAAGAAAAGAATTCCTACGAAAAGACTGCCAATAATGCTACCTTCTACAAGCTGGCCTTTACCTTGATTCAATGCAACACAATACAGGAATACTTCGACCAAGGTCGAAAATGCCGCATTGATCGTTGCACCCACTCCCATGGACGATTGCGCAGAGATAGAGGCAACAGCTTGTCCAATGAAGTAAGCCAAAGGAATAATCGATAACAAGCCAGCCACAAAAAGGAAAGCCGGATGAGTGATGGCTATCTCCAAGTGCAGTGTTTCTAGTAAGATTATATAATCGAATACCACGAAGAGCACGATACCCATGAGATTTATCAAGAAGATGTTGGTTCCATCGACAGTGTATTTCCAGTACTGAGGTCCAACAGCTCGGTACGTGCAAAACAATATTGAAGAGTTTGGTGCGTTGTCTCTCCGCGAGTATTCACTATCCCACTGGAATGAAAGTGCCAGCGGATGTCGACGAAGATGATCGAAGAGTTGCATAGTAATCATTCCCATGGGAATCCAGAACACCAAGAACCAGCAAATGCCAGAAACCAGTATCAGAGCGGGAGTAATCAGTCCGTAGAAGAAAAGGAAATATATCACACGTCCAACGTTCCACTGGCCTCGCCCGAAGAGCCTGCGCTTAATCGGACGACCACTGCCGCCACTATCCGGACGAACGCGACTTCTAGCACGGCCCAAGAGGCTGTCGGCCTCGCTTGCGGAGTCCATACTTCGTCTAGATCTCCCGATGATCGAGCGAGGCCCTTGAGGACCAAAGAACAGTCGACCATCCTCAATATCGCCATTTTGCCATTGCTCGTACTCTGTGATGCTGCGCCCTTCACCTTCATCCTCTGCAGCATATGCTTCATCCAGCTCCAATCTGACAAATTTGCCAAAAGGATAGAACAGATATACCGCGAGTCCCCACAACACACGACCGTATTCGACAGCACTTGGTGCAGCAGCGCAAATAAAGCAGACGCATGCTGCCGTAGCCGCAATGAGAGCGAGCCACCATCCAAAGCAGATCGTCCATGTGATGTTGAAGATCAGAAGCCAGTTACTAACTTTTTCACCGGGCGAAGAATGAATATCTCCCTCGGCAGCTTTCTGCACCGATCTGTCCTTCTTGTACAGCGCTGGCTTCCAAATTCGAATACCGAATGGATGTGTCTCGTTGATAGCTTCCTGACGGTCTCTGAGGGTGAAGCTTTCCGCATCACTCAATTCGTCGTCATCGTCGTCTCCTTCCTCTGGGGCTAAATCTTCTAGTCCACGAATGGTTCCTTCTCCGCCGGATTCAAGCATTGAATCCTCGGAAAGGTCTTCTGCAACGCTGGTTGCTCTAGTGCCACCGTGCTCTTCCTCCTCCTCGAGCTCTTCGCCCCGAGATGAGTCTACACGCGATAAAGTCGGTTGCATGGTTGGTTGACGTCTACGTATGGTCGATCCTGACGGTCTGATACTTCCAAAGCCTGATCCACTTCCAGTTTGTCTTGTAGCCATCTCACCCTCCACTTCTGCTACATCGTCGTCTACGGAGAACTCTTGTCCACGGTGAGGAGCTTGCACGTTTGACGAAGCTCGTCTTGACATGCCAGGCTTCTTTGGTCGTTGTCCTCCTCTGCCACGATCTGGCCCCAGCATAGGTGACCGACTAGGATGTACTGATCTAGATGATTCCATACTGTATGACACAGGACGCTCGCTGGTCAAGGGAGGTTGATCCGACTGTGGTAGTTGCGGACCAGTGGGTTGTATTGAGCCTGTTGCAGCATTAGTTATGTAGATTGGGTGGTCTGAAAACATTACGTACCATATGAAATCTGCTCTGGCCTACGGCGAACAGTATCTGTAGACGCATAGCTTCCTGGTAGCTCTTCATTCAAACCTGTAGAGGATTTGTGTTGTGCCAGAGGATGTCTTGTATCAGTTGGCGAAGTTGGAGTTGACATATTGGATGCGCTGTGCTGTACAGGAGGCTTCGAGATAGATGAATTTTCAGAGTTGGGAGCCGATGATTTATTGATATGAAAGATAAGTAGCAAACATGAGATGAGTCTGCCTATTGTTCCGTATATACTGTCCAACTGATGGTTGCGGGAAGCTGTGCCTAATGGTGGTAGTCACCTTCTGCCTGTCAAATGAAGCGACTATGGAAGGCATTCAAAGAGGAGCGAGCGTTTGTTGTTACTCGTGCGAAAACGGTATTGGATGCTGAACTGCAGCGTAGAGGAGCAGGTCAGTTGAGTGATGTTTTGATACAGTAGACCATCATCCCCGAAGATGTAAAGACAGGTCCTTCCCTTCGTGTTTATTAATATTTAATCCCCTTGTTGCTGATTCTGTGTTGTGCTGTGCAGTGCCTTCTTTACGTTAAAGTAGAGAAGCAGTTGTTTACATTTTAGTACCTATTGCGGGCAAACTTCAAGTACCAAGAAGGCCCTGCAAGTTAAGATGCCAAGCCCCTAATTGAAGACTATACAAGGACCCACTCTCCCTAAGATACACCTGAGAGCCAAGGCAACGAACAGGCACGAATCAACGCGTATCTAGCAACCATAGAAACAACCTTGCGATTATAATACTCTTTCCACCATCTGCATCAGCCCCAAATTCTAGAGTCGACCTACATACAATCAGTACCCAACCTTCAGCTGCCGTCAATATGGCGCTCGACAGCTTTTTTCACAACAAGATTGAGAGCATGAAGCTCGAGATCATACAAGGCCAAGCGGTACTGCGAAGACTAGAAGCCCAACGAAATGACTACAACTCAAGAGGTGCTGCCCCCGACTCCTTCTCTTGCGATTTTGAGCTGACAATGGATAGTGCGGTTACTGCGAGAAGAATTGGGCCTATTACAGCAGCCAGGATCATATGTTGGTGAGGTCGTGAAGGTGATGGGCACCAAAAAGGTTCTGGTTAAAGTTCACCCTGAAGGCAAATATGGTATGGGCTCTATACAGCACCGGCTTTGGGACGGCATAGTTAACAGGATGCAGTGGTCGATATCGCGGACAGCGTTGATATCAGCAAGCTTGTTGTTGGCAAGCGGGTTACACTTCTATCTGATTCATACAAACTCGAAAAGATGCTTCCTTCTTCCGTCGATCCACTAGTATCTCTCATGATGGTTGAAAAGGTCCCCGATAGTACATATGATATGATAGGTGGTCTGGATCAGCAAGTTAAGGAGATCAAGGAGGTTATCGAGCTTGGTCTGAAGCACCCCGAACTCTTCGAGTCTCTCGGCATAGCGCAACCCAAAGGTGTACTTCTATATGGTCCTCCCGGAACTGGAAAGACTCTCCTGGCTAGAGCAGTGGCTCATCATACCGACTGCAAGTTCATCCGAGTATCAGGGTCAGAGTTGGTGCAGAAATATATCGGTGAAGGTTCACGAATGGTTCGCGAGCTATTCGTCATGGCTAGGGAACATGCTCCGTCTATCATATTCATGGACGAGATTGATTCCATTGGTTCGTCTCGTGTTGAGGGTTCATCTGGAGGAGATTCTGAGGTTCAGAGAACGATGTTGGAGTTGCTGAATCAACTTGACGGATTCGAGCCTACGAAGGGTATCAAGGTGATTATGGCTACGAATCGACTGGATATCCTGGATCCCGCGCTACTACGACCTGGACGTATCGACCGAAAGATTGAGTTTCCTCCGCCAACAGT
Source organism: Calycina marina (assembly GCA_019669825.1). Lineage (NCBI taxonomy): Eukaryota > Fungi > Ascomycota > Leotiomycetes > Helotiales > Pezizellaceae > Calycina > Calycina marina. The sequence continues at coordinate 24,855 of MU253919.1, read as the reverse complement.
CGAGGCCAGAGCAGATATTCTCCGCATCCACAGTAGAAGCATGAACCTTACCCGTGGTATCAACCTCACCAAGGTAGCAGAGAAGATGAATGGGTGTTCAGGAGCAGAGCTGAAGGGTGTTTGCACGGAGGCAGGAATGTACGCGCTAAGAGAACGTCGGGTGCACGTCACACAAGAAGACTTTGATTTGGCCACTGCAAAGGTCCTCAACAAGCATGATGACCGCGAGGTATCGATTGGAAAATTGTGGAAGTAGAAGACGGTATGAAGATAATGAAGTGTACGGCATCTTAGAGAGCATGAATGTAATCGTTGCGCTCCTTATGGCATCAGCCTATCAACCATAGCCGGCCCAAGACTGTTTGTGATGTGGAAGAAACCCTAAAAGAAGGCCAGCTGTCCTTCATCTTTCATTGAAGAGGGAGTTCTGCTTGAAGTAAGTAATGATTTGCTAATTATCTTAGAGGTCTTGAGAAACACAATCTCTTGTTACAGTATTACACAGCACCAACCACGTCATGACCAACAAGGGATCAAAATTCTGTCGTGTTATATTGCGACTGCTGAAATAAGACGAAATAAAGCGTTCTGGTGGGGTTCAGGCAAGCAAGAAACCGTTCGATCTGAGCCCTCGCCTCGAGTCACCACTCATTTGATACGCCTGAGGCTTTTGCCTCGATAAGTAGCTATTTGGGTACTTATATACCTATTATTTAGATCAATGGCTTCGACCAGGCGGTTTTCCTGAAAGATAGGTACCTTAGACAGGTAATCCCTCAGCACGGTCCCGGGGCAATGTTACGCGGCCGCGATACCCATGCCTCACAAACACTGGCTCGACTGGGAGAAATAGAGAAAAAAAGAAGTTCTGGCAGATCAGCATGGGGATGGGGGCTCCAGTTTTTATGAATGGGATATCAAGAGCTTGATAGGTAAAGTAAGGTTGCGACGCCAATGCACCATGACCGACCGACCATGACCATAACCAGGGGTTGGGAAAAATGGAGCTTGGGAGCTTCCTTCATCTTGTGCATCTTGAGTACGAACTCTCTTCCTCTTTTTCATACCTTACTCTGACCGCCTCTTTAACAAGTTGCCCGTACAGCTCAAATTCACAGTATTGCCCAGAATAACCCTACAAGGTTATTATACAATTCACACAACCACTACAGTAACTGCAATGTCAGTCTCCTCCCCAATAGCTACCCATACCCCCACTATGAATTAGGGAACTTCATGTGAACTTTTGGTGAAGCAGAAGATTGATCAAGTACATCGCCATCTAATCAATACCTACCTCTACACAGAGATATCACCACAATGGCTCAGTCACTCCCATTTCGGCAAAATTTCAGAAAGCCCTCGCGGCAAGCATCCATTGAGTTTGTAGCATCCTTCTGACCAGATTGATTTGCCCTGTTCTAATTGTTTCTTAGCCCTTACAATGATCTGACCTCCCATATGGACCACTACATTGGTATCGATGTTGGCACTGGAAGTGCGAGAGCCTGTATCATTGACTCTACTGGAGATATTAAAGCTTGTACGCTGCCCCTAACACTCATAATTTGCCAATCTCTTACATATATTTAGTGGCCACAGAGAATATTGGTCTATGGCAACCCGAGACTGGATACTACGAGCAATCAACAACTGATATCTGGAGATGCATCTGCCAATGCGTAAACAGAGCTCTCAGCCAGCAAAACATTGACCCTACCTCCGTCCGAGGAATTGGTTTCGATGCAACCTGCTCCCTCGCAGTATTTGCACACGACACAGATGAGCCAGTGCCAGTCACTGGTCCTCACTTCCAAAACGATGGCAATGATAGAAACGTGATTTTATGGCTTGACCACAGACCAGAGGAGGAGACCAAGAAGATCAATGCCACGAACCACAACCTATTGAGATATGTCGGTGGTAAGATGAGCATTGAGATGGAAATACCCAAAGTTCTTTGGTTGAAGAACAACATGCCCCCTGAGCTTTTTGACAGATGCAAGTTCTACGATTTGGCAGATGCTTTGACTCATATAGCAACTGGCAACGAGACTCGCAGTTTCTGTAGCACAGTCTGCAAGCAGGGGTTCGTGCCGGTCGGTGTGGATGGAAGTGTCAAGGGTTGGCAAGAAGACTTTTACGAGACTATTGGACTGGGGGATCTCACGAAGGACAACTTCCAGAGAATGGGAGGAGTCGATGGAGTAGTGAGATTTATCCTGCAGCACAAAGAGCTTATACTGACAAATACCAGAATGGAAAGTACGCCAGTGCTGGAGAACTAGTAGGCACTCTCAGCGAGAAGGCAGCTTCACAACTTGGACTCCCAGCCGGAATCGCTGTAGGCAGTGGTGTTATTGATGCATACGCTGGTTGGATCGGTACAGTAGGAGCAAAGGTGAACCTGGGAAGCGAGCAACTAGAAAAGGGAGTGCCAAAGAACGACATCACCAATGCCTTCAGTCGCTTGGCTGCGGTCGCTGGAACATCCACGTGCCATCTTGCCATGAGCAAAGGTCCTGTGTTTGTAGATGGAGTTTGGGGGCCATACAGAGATGTGCTGTTGCCAGAGTATTGGATGGCCGAGGGTGGTCAATCAGCTACCGGAGAGCTGCTCAAACACGTCCTCGAGACACATCCGGCATACAACGAGACCATGTCCATGGCAGAGTCCTTCAACACCAGTATCTATGACTACCTCAATTCCCATCTTGACGAGCTGAAGGAAAAGCACAGCGCGCCAACAATCTCATACCTTGGCCGTCACTTCTTCTTCTACGGAGATCTCTGGGGCAACAGATCACCAATCGCAGATGCTAAGATGACTGGAGCTGTCATTGGCTTGTCCAGTGACCGCAGCATGGACGGTCTGGCACTCTACTACTACGGAGCCATGGAATTCATTTCTATGCAAACACGCCAGATTGTCGAAACGATGAACACTGCCGGTCACTCCATCACCAGCATCTTCATGTCTGGCTCCCAGTGCCAAAACAAGATCCTGATGGAACTTATGGCGACCACCTGCGACATTCCTGTTGTCATTCCAAGATACGTTCATGCGGCCGTTGTGCACGGAGCAGCAATGCTGGGTGTCAAAGCTGCTAGTGTGGATAGAGAGGGTAAGACGGAGGCGCTATGGAGCATTATGGATCGCATGAGCAAGCCTGGTAGAGTTACGCGACCTGGAAAGGACAAGAACGAGAAGCAGCTACTTGATATCAAGTACAAGGTGTTTTTGGAGCAGTGCGCTACACAGCAGACTTATAGAAACAGCGTTGACGAGGTTATTGCTGGGTGGAAGGCTTGAGTGTTGACCAGGCAAGCATGGTATACCGAAAATCATAGAATGCCCTGGCTTTGCAATGAACTAGATGACGGCCTTGTATTTTCACAGCAGTGAAGTTAGTCGTTCAGTTGTCATGTTGATCGTTCAAAGCCTTCAGTACCTATACTTTCAAAGTGTATTCTATCATAAACGAGTCAGTCTGGGTAGTGTCCGAAGCGGATCTGACTCGTCATGCTATACTTTGGCATGCAACCCTCGTGGGTACAAAATCGATTGTAATTGGATATTCCCATAAGCTCTCCCAACTGCTTCTCCTCTGCGGGGCACAAGCTCTTGTTCATTCTCTAAAGTACTAAAATTCGATTTTTGTCTTCTATCGCATTAGCTTCTTACCTCGCACCTTCCTCTATATCATCCCCCAAACTCTCAAAATGCGGTTCGGAAAAACGCTCCGGAGCGCAGTATACAAGCCATGGCGAGACCAATACATCGACTATAGCAAGCTCAAGAACCTGCTCCGCGAAGATGCAGAGAATGATAAAGCATGGACCGAAGATGATGAGACAAAATTCTGCGACGAGCTGCTGAGTGTGCAGCTCGAAAAGGTCGCTGCCTTCCAATCCTCGACCTTCTCGTCGCTTGAGAAGCGCGCCAACGCCGCCGGCGAGAAGCTGAAAGAGCTTGGTCTCAACGATGGCCAGAAGAAGGGCGATATCACCACCAGCCGCTTTAGGGAAGTCGAGGACGAACTGGACGCCATCACGAATGAAACGAAGGAGCTGAAGAAATACAGTAGTATTAATTACACAGGTTTCCTGAAGATTGTGAAAAAGCATGATCGGAAGAGGGGCAGCAGCTACAAGATTCGCCCAATAATGCAGAACACTCTGCATGACCGGCCGTTCAATTCGGAGCAGGGATATGGTCCGCTGTTAAATAAGCTGAGCATGATGTATTTTGTGGTGAGGCAGCAATTGGATGAGAGTACTGATCAGATTTCGGCGCCGGCGAGCAACGCGGAGTCGATGAGCCAGAATGGAGAGAGGTATACTGCGTCTAAGTGTGAGTTATGCGCCTAGCTGCATTCTGGACGGCGCTAATGAAGATGTAGTTTGGATACATCAAGATAATCTGCTGGAGGTCAAGACATATATCCTTAGACGACTACCTAGTCTGCTTTACAGCGAGCAAACGAGCAAATTTTTGGAGTCCCAGGGAGATCCGACGCTCAACTCTCTATACTTCGATAACGTGAACTTTTCTCTATACTCGCATAAGGTGGACCAGCAAGACGATGTTTCTTCACTGCGAATACGGTGGTATGGCCAGTTGAAATACCACCCGGATCTCGTTATCGAACAGAAGACGATAAAGCAAAACGGAAGCAGTGAAGAGAAGCGCTTTCGTATCAAGGAGAAATATATCCAGCAATTTATCAAGGGCGATTATAAGATGGAGAAGACAGTGCAGAAGATGGAGAGACAGCAGCAGCCTGAATCGGCGATTCAGGAATTCAAGGATACCGTCAGCGATATTCAGAGCTTTATACTGGAGAAGAACCTGCAGCCAATCCTGAGAGCAAACTATACTCGCACGGCTTTCCAGAAGCCGCTGGATGATAGGGTAAGGATATCTATTGATACGAGTCTTGCATTTATCAGAGAAGATGCCATAGATGAGAAGCGTTACTGCAGGAATCCTGAAGAGTGGCATAGACTGGACATTGATGATGCACCGATGGTGTATCCATTCTCAAGTATCAATCCAGGAGAAGTGTCTAGATTTCCATATGCGCTTCTGGAGATTAAGGTCAAGGAAGATGGCGTAATCAAGCACCCTAAATGGGTTGACGATTTGATGGCTTCTCACTTGGTACACAAAGCTCCTCGCTTCTCGAAGTTTGTTCAAGGAGTAGCTTCATTGTTTGAAGATCAGGTCAACAATTACCCCTTCTGGCTGAGCGATCTCGAGACAGATATCCGCAAGGATCCACAGGCTGCATTCGAAGAGGAGGAACAGAGGAAAGCAAAGAAGGCCAATGATGAAGCATTGGTCGGCAGCTATCTCGGAACCTCTAGGAAGAGTGGTACCTACCAAGCGGCAACCAGCTCACCAATGGGCAAGTCATATATGCAAGAACGCATGGAAGCCGAAGAGCGAGCTGGAGGCAACTCCAGCTTCATTAGGAAAAGCAAGTCGCAACATAGCGCTGACAATGAAGAGGAAGAACCGAGCGGTGGTTACGGCACCATAGCATCAATGTTCCCATCTTTCTCACTATCTCGATACGCGCAGGCGCGACGAGAAAAAAATGTCGGGCTTCCACCAGGTGTCACTAAACCTCTACTCCTCATCAAGGACTCCGGACCGCTCCAAGTCGAACCCAAAGTGTGGCTCGCAAACGAGCGAACCTTCCTCAAATGGCAACACATCAGCGTCCTCCTCGGCGCGCTCTCCATCGGTCTCTACGGCGCCGCCGGCGAAAATATGATCGCTGCGTTCATGGGCATCGCATATGTGATCATTGCGATATTTGCTGGTGTGTGGGGATATTATATACACTGTACTAGACGGAACATGATTATTGAAAGGAGTGGAAAGGACTTCGATAATATGATTGGGCCTATGATTATCAGTTTCGCGTTGATGATATCGCTGATATTGAATTTCATTTTCAAGGCAAGTTCTGAGTCCTGTTGAAGGTGAGAGTTTTCTAATGCGAAGTAGTATAATGCCGCCGTCGCAAGGCTTAATGCACCGGATGAGACTAAGTCGACATTACCTACGGCGTCTTCGATGGGATGGGAGGAGGCCTCGAAGATAGAACTGTTCTGATGGCATGGCTTTACGGAGAGCTTGTGTATAGATTTCAGACGGTTGTACATATGGGCATGGATAGTACATAGGAACGACCATAGGGACGCGGATGGCCCGAGATACAGATGGGCTATTTCTGAATAAAGAATCTTGGCTACCCATCTATTGGTCGTGCTAATTTACCTACCTATCTTAGTTTCCATTACTTGGTGACACTCGCTTAATAAAGGGATGGTCTTCAACCTATCTATATCATGTCTTGAGGATTTAGCCAAGCTAGCTGGCAAGGCAGAAGACTGATACTATAGCGTGAATGCCTTCAATCTTATATTCAGCCAGCAATGCAACAATGTGGGGTGGTGTGTGTCACCACGTCATTCAAGGCTGAATGCTTGATGATATGTACTAAGCCTCGCAACAATAACATGTATATGGAAGATGAACATAGTTTCACTTTCCTAGCATAGATTTCAGTTCAAAGCCATGACCGAGGTCAAGAAGAAACTCTTTGGGCTCTTCAGAAGCAAGTCAGAAAAGTCCAAGGACTCCAAGGACTCGAAAGATGTACAACCTTCCTCCCTTCGTATCTCAAGAAGCACTCTCTGACGCGCAGACCTAGGAGAAGGATCCAGACCGACCGAGACGTCGTCGTAGACGCAGATCACCTCATACCCCACGCTCACGAAGCCCGCAAGCCGTCGCAAGACGCTCACAGTCACACTCGCGCATCGCGGCCGTGAGAGCACTCACCTCCTGGCCACCGCCAGGCCTGCGTCCTGGAAGCTCGATATCTCAAGGGACAGCGCTATCTCTGATTGCGACTGGTGTGCCTGTCTTTCATGGCCATCGCAGACCCATACCGCATGCGAGCGCCGAGTACCAGCACTACTACGCGACCATCACCTCCCCCTGGTCTGCCAAAGCAGAGCGCGATAACAATTTCAACGTTGATAATGAAGAAGGCGATGGAGTAGATGCAGAAAGCGACGTGCGACCAGTATGGCATCCGGCATTCGAATCAACGAGTTTTAGCCTGTGTGGAACGGGATCAGATAGGCCGTGGGAGAGTCTGGAGCAGCCGTGTATGGCGTTCTTCTGGGGATGGGGGAGAGGGACTACAACATTGAATCACTGGATAGGACAAAGTGTAAGGACGGCGCCGAGACTTGAGGTGCGGGATTTGGGTGTGCAGCCGAGAGAAGTGGGATTGGGGACTGTGCTGGAGAGACTGATATATCTTGAGGGAGGGTTTGAAGAGGATTACGAGGATCTGATGTAGTAAGTTGCACCTGTTGTGCTTTTTTGATACGTAAAGGTGGCTTAGAGTGGTGCTAACGGGATATTGGGTGTAGCAAAAACCTTTACAAGAACTTGTTGAAGGATCCGGACAAGTACAGAGATCCGCATAGAGCCATGGAACAACAGATTGCAGATCTGATTATAGTCCTTTCTCAGGCCGAGTGGATAGACTTCAGCAAGCCGGAAAATCAGGTTGTCGCGAAGTTCTTCTCGAATGCTACGTATACCGACCAGGGACGGTATGAAGCTTTCTTTCACCAGTTGCTGCTAAGTACGGAATTGGATCTAAGGATTCATTCGAAGAAGCATCCTGCCTGGGTGAAGGAGAAAGTGAGTAGTCCTACAAAGTGGTGGAATAGTAGAACGAGAAGTCGGCGGCTGACGGACTGTCAAGATACTAGCACAACTACCACCTGCAGTTGCATGGGACTTAGCTCTCGCACGGCGGTGGCATGAATGCATCAGTATCGAGAAGTACAAGACCGGAGGAGATCCCCAACAAAGTCATTACTCCAAATGCACCTCCTTCAACTTCCCGCTAACAAATTCTTAAGTCAAATTCCATCTCAAAGTCAAGAACTCGCAAGTCAAAGGCCTACGGAAATTTGCTAGAGCGATGAAATGGCCCAATCTGGATGTGGTCAGAGACGTTCTGCTGGAGGCAGATCCGGACGCGAAAGCGTTGGAAGATCGCTCCTCGGATGCTATGTCCTATTTTACGGGCATGATTCTTCCAGGACCTACACTGCCATGGCTGGTCATGAATTCTCTGATTGACTGCGATGCTGATGCAACAGCGTTGGCTGCGCTGACTCATATGCATCCCAATTCGGGTTCGATCACTTCCTCTACAAAGTCCTCTTTTCTACCCAACAAATATGGGAGCCGTGAGTCATGTTAGAGCCTGGAGCCGAGATGTATACCGTATAAAAACTGTATTTCATAGCGGCTCTACCAAAGGCCTCTAAATGGCTCCCGGCTCTTGGACATCTCTTTAGATCTGCGGTAAACCTATACTAACCTGTTAGACAGGGTTTCAGTATAAGTCGTCAACATACTGGAGCGCTGCCTCTATTGTTGGAAAGGTTCTGGCTCCGACATGCCGAGATATTGGTGGTTGTAAGTGCTACGATTCGTGGTTCCCCTGATAATCTCGACATCTCCATGTTAGACTCGATATATTGCTGAACAAGATGAAGTCTTTAACAACTTGCTGATCATGCTGCTTTACAGGGATTGGACCAGCTAGACCAGCGCCGGACTTAGCAAGAATACAGATCGCAAGGATACGACAGCGTCGTCCCAAGCAAAGCCTAACATCTAGTGACATTGATAGCATGACAATACGTTCAGACCCCTTGGGTCCACCATCATCCAGCTATCCCGTCGCAGAATATCATCTACCTATCGCTGACCCTGACGACATGGTCGATACCATACGCATCGAAAAGCTGGCATTGAAGACCGTTCCACAACAAGCATCTCCCATGCCATCTCCTCTCCCACAGCAATCAACATCACCCGTCGCAAACCCCGCCTCCTCATTACCTGAATCTGAACATAAAGGCAATGGCGGCAAACCGCTATTCTACAACGCAGCAGTGCAGTTTGCTATCGCAGGACGTTCATGGCCGCTTCGGCTCTCCTACGACGTCACCTTCATCGCCGCACACCCTTGTATTCGGGGCCCTCATCCTCTGTTCGATGACTACGTCTACCGCGCTGTCCCCATCGACGAGCTCCTCTCTATCAAAGACTGGGGCGGTATCAATGGCACAGCAGATTTTCACTCCCGAGTCAACAGTGTCGTCAGCGGCTCACCCTTCCCCTCTTCAAACGGCCTAGGTAGTTCACCCGCGAAGGGAGGACTAACCGTCCCAGATATTGGAGGTGGGAAAGTGAGAGAGGAAGACGAGAGGGAGAGGGTGCTTGTGGTTGAGGCGTTTGGCGTGACGGATAACGAGGTGCTTGCGCGGGCGTGGTGTAGTCACTGGGGTCTCGGTGCTGTTGTTGCGGATATGGAGAGGACGTGCATGGCGTGTGCAATTCGGGAGGCTTATGCAGCCTGTTTGAACGTGGTGGTTCTCATCGATGGGAAAGGGGAGGATCTGGACTGATGCTTTCCGGGCAGGACGTACAGCCTCATTCAGTGATTATCTGGGCTGGAACCGCAGTGATGAATTTATGAGAAGCGAGGAGTTCGGGAGTGAATTAGCTTGGCTTGGGCATTTATGACAGGATGGGCATGAGCGAAATTCCGGTTTCCGTTATTTAGCAGCAATGGTTTAGCGGAAGTTGTTTGATGGTGGCTCACGAGCATGCAATAATACCCCAAAGGCAGGATACCAATTTTGGAAATCAACATGATTATTATTCGAAGTATGGGTGGCATTTGCAACCGACCATTTACGACCATTGTGATACCTACCTTACTGCTCATACGAGTAGGAGAGCACGAACTAACGCTGCACCTCTTCTTTTGGTACCTAGTATCAAAGAATATAAGAGCAGGAACGTGGAACTTTAGGTACTGTTGTAGATATGATGAAAAAAGTTCATTTTACCCAGCGAATCCATCCTCGCCGTAATATCTCAACACCATACGCCAGACCTAGACTCATACCACTCAAGCAAACAGCTCCCCAGTGTCTAACGCATCCTTCGGCAGCGTCCTTCCACCACTGGTCCTCAAACCAAGCTCTCCTCTCTTCGCTAATCTCTCAATTCCACTCTCCGCCCTCGCATTATACTTCCCAGCCTTCTTCAAGCGCACATCACTCCTGACCTGGTTTGGGCTCACAAACTCCTTGTTCTCATAAATAATCGGTCCTCCAAAACTGCCCTCTTGTATCACAATCGGCGTTAACACGAACCTTGGACCAATCTCCACCAAGCTGACCTCCGTCTCCTTGCCCTTATCACTCTTACCTTTCACTTTCGGAGGGTCAGAGGGTTCAGATGATATATTTGTGATTTTCGAGGCTTCAGTCTCGGAGATCTGGTAGTTCCGGATCCATATCTTGCCGTCGGCGAGCGTGAAGGCCATTATGTGGTCGATGAAGGGCTTCGCTCTCCGCGCACCTTTGGGGACGCCGAAGATGTGCAAGAAGAGTTCTTTGAGGACGCGGAGATGGGATGCGCTGTCGAAGGAGGCGTCGAAGGAGAGGATGGGGCGGGAGCCTTTGAGGCAGTTGCCTGTGAAGTGCAGTTCCTCCATCGTGTGCACTGATATACTGTTAGCTCGGGCTGATGAAATTGAGGGGGTGAGAGGTACGATTCTGCATGTGCATCTTAACGGTAGGTCCGTTGGGAGCTTTGCTCATCCAAAGGTACAGATCCTTGCCTTTCCGTGCCTCGAAGAAAAAGACATTGTTGCAGTTGTAGAGCTCGGCCAGTTCGTTGAGCTGGTAGAGCTTGGACTTCGTGTCTAGTTTGGCGTCCTTTTTGCTATGCGGTAGCAGAGATGCTAGATCGTTGAGTAGATGCCGGTGTCTATAAAGAGTATTGCAATTAGCAACTGGTCTTGAATTTGGGCTACAGACATTGAGAGCTTACCGGTAAGTGATACCTCTTGAAGAAAGGATCAGAACTCTTTGCTTGTTCTTCTTCACCCCATTGGCAGGCACTTCTTCTTCTTTATAGCCACTGGTCTTCGATAATGACTTGTATACGGATGCCATGTTGCTGAAGTTGGATCTGGAGAGGTTGTTGCAAAGTCCGCTGCGGACATTGAAGTCTCTTGACTTTTTTCGGCACAGACCACCTGAAGGGCTTATCTTAGCGTCACTTTGACCCCACTTCACAGTAAGTGTTCAGCCTCGTTGATCAAATGTTCCAGGTAGGTGCCAAGGTATTTGGGACCTTCTAACTGTGTTTTTATAGCTTCTTCATCTCTGGGAGATAAATACTGGGGTTTGGGGTTCTTGATAGGCCTATCTTGTCTCCTTTCTCACTATGTGACACAGAAACAGCTGGCGTTGTGTAATAAGCCATCATGAGATTTCATCAAGACTACAGCACTTTCAAAGCAATAGATGCTAGAGACTACGTGGTGAACCAAAGCAGTTTCTAGAAATTTAATGAGGGTAGTATTGGAGCTTATGGTGCCACATATACAAGAAAGCAGTAGTATATGGCAAGATATACCCAAAGCTGAAGGGAGTATACAGCGCGCACATAGCTGTGGCCTGTAGCGACGACGCAATCACGAGGAGATATCCCTGGTAACGTGGAGAAGAAACGAACATGAGTTGGCCCTTTACAGTTGTTGAAGTTGTGATACGGCTACACGACTTTATTTTGAAACAAAGCTGCCAGTGGTTGGGTTTCATAGAACGGAGGACGTCCCAATCTATGATCACCCCAAGAACACCAGTGGCACAAGTCTAGAGCCGTCAGTCATAACCTCACAATATATTTCAGAAATTTGTAGACAAAGAATCCATTGGGTAGGTACTATAGCAAATCTTGCTCGCGTGAAAAGACCCTTGCCCTGTCAGTAAAGAAACATCACAGGCCCCAAAGATAGTGCTCGAGTCAAAAAGGGGAATGAGAAGATATCCGTAGGCCATAAGTATCCATCGAATATGTAAACCACCCCATGCTCCGGAATGACAAGTCAACAGACGCCACGCATTGTATCAACCAGAGGAAGACCCATTCATACCAAATATGCCTCATGTATAACGTGAAAGCTTAGCAGCATCCCTTCTTCGCAGCTCCTTCGTCGACCGTCTTTGTGAGAGATATTCCCGTGCCTGGGTTGATACTAGTTTGCGCGGAGTCGCCGTTGTCAAGGGCTTTCTGCGAGACAATTCTGTAGATTTCTGTTCGGCAGAGAGTCAGCATCGATCTGGTTCTCCATATTACAATCGTACCTGTGAGGATGTTCTGAAAGGCCAACTCAACGTTGCTAGCATCAAGTGCGGACGTTTCGATAAAGGAAAGGTTGTTCTCGCCTGCTTCATCATCAGTATTGTATGTCTAGCAGCACAAGGAAAGCATACTGGCAAACTGCTTAGCCTCCTCTGTGGGTACAGCACGAAGATGTCTCAAATCGCTCTTGTTTCCAACCAGCATGATAACGATGTTCGAATCCGCATGGTCCCTCAGCTCCTTCAACCACCGAGTAACATTCTCATATGTTTGGTGCTTGCTGATATCGTAGACGAGCAGCGCTCCAACAGCTCCTCTGTAATATGCAGATGTGATGGCCCTGTACCTCTCCTGACCAGCGGTATCCCAGATCTGCGCCTTGATCGTCTTCGCATCCACCTGAATGCTTCTGGTCGCAAACTCCACACCGATCGTCGACTTCGAATCTAGGTTAAACTCATTCCGGGTGAAACGACTCAAGAGATTGGATTTACCAACTCCAGAATCTCCGATCAGGACCACTGGGGAGATTATTAGCTATGTCCAGGTAGAAGAAAGGCAGTCAAGCGGTGGGGCAATGCTCACCCTTGAACAGGAACTAGAGGCAGATTGTTAGCATATCAATCTCATCGTCTAGGAACGTTGGAAGCAATACTTACGTCGTATTCGTCGTTTGCCATGGTTGTATGTCGTTGAATACAGTTGTGTGTTGGGTTCTGGTGATAGAGTAGAGTGTTGTTATCCGTACTAGGTAGGTTGTAAGGGTATGCTTTTGCCAAGGCCTCTAAAGCAAGGCTCTGAGTATTTAATGTCAGGAGGGATTTGGCGTCTTCAAGGCTGAGTCTTATACTCCGTAATCCTGACGTATGAACAAGTCTTTCACAGATCCAATGCACAAGGAGATGTATAATTAGGAACAGATGAGGCTGCTACAGGAGGCTTGGGTAATCCCGATAGATGTTGTAAGTGGAAGATATCGTAAGGACAAAGAAGGACAAACGGATACATGTTACACCTTCTCCAATTGCTTCTGCCCACCTACATCAACCTAGGTGAGCCTTTTTCCGTACTGCGCCTAACTATGGCATGCAATCAGCCATCTAGAAAAGTTTCCCAGGTTTGCCGTGCACGACGTGAGGTTGTTGGAAAAGCACTTCATATTATACTACAGCTACGATTGACCCAGAAGTGAAGTATCTAGATCACTGCCTGGCATATCACTGTCGCGACCGACAGTACTGAAGTGTAATAATGATGATGATTCCATTAGAGTGCTGTATCAGCCAAAGGCTATGTAACACTTTTGGCTTTGCCTAGGCCAGATACCTATTCCTCGGATAGTATATCTCCCTATTCTATATCCCTTCTAGTTTCCTCCACAAAGTAGAATTTCCTCTACAAACATCCATTTGGCCTAGCACTTAAAGTACGCATATTAGCCCTTTACGTACTACCAACCAACCAAACGTTGACTTTAAGTGTGCTTACGAAGTGTAATAGGTGGAGTAGCAGAAGAATATTTTGTTACATGATGCCTTCTTGATTCTGAACGTACCTGACTTCATGTATTTGATGGTACGACCTGGATTGATTGATTGATTGATTGATTGATTGATTGATTCATACACGGTTCCAGCCGTCAGTTTGGATAGCTATGCCAGAATGGCCCAGCTTTGGCACCAGTTGCTGAGCTGCGTCTCCCTCAGGAGACGCAGCTCACTTCATCACATTCGTGTGACCAGCAACCTCCTCCACTGAGCGGTCTGGCTTCTATCTACGCATATGTACATATCCGTCGACAGAAGTGCTCTGTCTGTGATTGTAGTATAACGCTTTTATTTGGCGACCAACTGCCCTTCTTGTCTGGGGTTCCTAGATAACTGGTGGCTACAATGAAGCCATGTTGCAACTCCGCTGGCCACATCAACCGTGTTTCCACGACCCACCTGGTCCTCACAGGAAAAAACCTTCCTAACATCTTTCTCTCGTCCAAATCGCCCGTTCCGTAATCCCGTAACTCCGCCCTCTCTCCAAGAACCTTACTCCCCCAAATCGTGTGAACGTGTATTCTTTTCTGTGGGCCAAGTGCGTGCTGTGTGCTTGGTAAATTGGTGATGTCGATTTAATGAGTGTCCAAGAATCTGTCGAGCAGGACTACGGTTGCAGGAACTGGTGATGCTCTCCCAGATCCACAGAATTGTGTATTCTATGTGTTTGTTTGTTTTGTTGTACTGTGTACGATGCTGCCACATCTGAGATCTGGGTAGTTTTATTGAGGCTATGTTGAGGTAGGAAACCCCTGAGGAGTTGCTGCCGGCTTACAAGAACGCTTCACTGTAGCCACCTTCCTCCAATACGACCATCGCCCGTGATCGCACCCCAGCACAATCTCATCTGTCACTATGACTGGAGCCGCGCGTAAATTGTCAGACCCCAAGGACAATTCGAGATCGAGTCGCAGCCGCCTTCGAGGTTGCTGTCGCTACCGGCAAATCTATAGTCTTACCGGCCACGCTGTTATTTCGAGCATGATGAGTTGGCAGTCACAGAATTCGAAGCTACCATCACAAACCGTCTCCGCAGATTCTGGACGTGAGGGGAATCTATACAGCAGATTCTCACCAGAAAGGCAGCGCCAGCTACCTCTCCAGCCACTTAGAGACAACAAGCCAGCCGAGAGCAGGATGGTTTTTATGCCTGAATTCCAAGGCATCCAGTCTCAATTTCTCCACAGGACCTTGTACGCATTGCTACTTGAACAACACTTTCAACCAATTTTTTTCTTCTATTCAATAATCTGATTAAACGCGAACTAGTAACTCTTCCCCAATACGAGTGACATCCATTCATTATACATCATCCTCTTTCACAAACTGCTCATTCACCAGGTTTAGTCATTGGTCTTCACTCGCTACACCTCTTTACTCGTGACCACTTTTCATCTTCGAACTCCAACCCGCCAACCAGCCAACACTCAGAAACACTGATACCGGAGCTTCTCTGTAACTACTCTGCTCGGCGAGTATGCCGATGCGTTCACGAGCTTGATTTCTAGCTCAATTACGGTAAGTCCAAGACCCTGACAAGCAGCCCAACCTTTTTTGCTTTGACCATTGGAGGGTCGTTCTTTGCCAACACATTCGTCGGCAAGCTTACTGACTCCAACCGCAGTAGACCCTTCTTCAAATTCTCCATAACAAAATGGCGGGCGAGAAGGGGTTTGCAAAACTACCTGACGACGATGCCATCTCTATCAACTCCACGGAAGATGAAGCATTCTCTTCCTCCGAGGAGTTCATAGTGGATAAGATTCTGTCTGAGCAGGTCGTGGGTAAAGTGAAGTTCTTTCTCATCCTCTGGGATGGCTACCCATTGGCAAAAGCTACCTGGTTCGTCAAGCTCTTTACCCACAGTCAATTCCGCATAATCGTTCAGGAGCCTTGAGCGATTGCGAAGGACGTGATAAAACGTAACATCCTTGAAATTACGTTGCATCTTGCACCCGCTCAGAATCTTCTGGTTTCTTTTCAAGTAGAAGCTACCATCGGAACAAAGGCTGAATTGTTAAACAGGGAGCCGACACAGAACATCACAGACAAGGAGATTCTCGTAACCTGGAGCGAGCGACGTAAAGAGGAGAGGGGTCGTCCTGAACTTGCCTTTGACCTTAATGACTATGATGCAGCCAGACGACAGGCTGAAGTAGAAAAGCAGACTCGGCAACGTCTTCGTAATGCAGAAAGAAAGCGTCGAGGCATAAAGGTCTTGCCTGAAGCCGAGGATATATATGCAGTATGTGTAAAGCACCGTACTACAACTACTTTCCGGCCCAAAGCTCAGCAATCGCAAGTATGTCTCGGGAGTGTGCAGATATCGAACCAGTCGACATTATCAGACTCCTTAGACGTACTCCTGACTTCTAAATTCTAGCCTAAGCGGATATTTATGCTAACTGCCTGTAGGCTGATGGTGACTCGAGTGAAGCCGAGGAACACTCAAAACCAAAACCCAAAACCCTACAGAAGGTGGAGAAGTCGTCCCCGCCTAAACGGTCTCAATCCAAAGGGGGTTCCAAACCCAGAAGATCGTCCAGAGCGGAAGATTACATTGACAATAGTACGGCCGATTCTGACAACGATCTTTTTGTTGGGAATTCCGAAAAGCTCAAGCGAAAAGCTATACAAGTGCTCAGAGACAAGTACAACTCGCGCAGTAGTTCTGCAGTATCAGAGGATAACACCACGGCCGTCGGCAAAGGCGAAGCATCAAAGGTAAGCCTGCTGCATACAAAGGTCTCATCTCAGATGGTATGCTGACGATTTGATGTTAGGTTACAAAGCCCTCGACGGCCAGCAAGGGGCTCAAGCCCTCACGCCACCTAGAAGACTCCAGCACAGATGATGCTTCCAGACGTCAGCGTCAACCAGGCCAGAAAATACCATCAGATGTATCAACCTCGGAAGCCCGTCGCAAGAAAGAAGCTCGTACAAGTGTCTCGGAGCGTCGGCTATCGATCACAGCAAATTCACAGTCCCCTCCCGCAATCCAATCCCGTCCACAAGCTCCCGACTTTAGAATCATGCCGCCGCCTCCACTGCCGAGCAGATCCACATCGCCTATAAAGAAGCCTACTCGAGATCCACCTTCAAGTAGTCGTGGGCTATCTTACAGTCGTGGTCTTTCCTCTATGAAAAGTGCGAAGCGTGGAGGATCAACGGTGCTAGCTAAGAACATTTTCATCGATCGAGCTGCTCCACCGAAGAAACGACGTGATCTCCTCGAAAGCTTTACGAAAACGGGAGAAGGGTAAAAGGCTCTACTCGAACAAGCACATTGAATATATGGCCGAGAAGCGTGGCAAAGAAATGGCAGATCAAGCTCCCGATATCGTTGCTCTAGGTGGGCTATACAACCCTGCAGATCCCAAAGCTTTGTCAACTCTCCGACCTGTGATGGGACGTTCAGCATCAAATGATACCTATACCAGAGCCCGAGATGAAAACAAAGATGCCAATGATTTTCTCGGTAATCTTTCCGCAACAGATAAGTTCATTGCACAGGCCAATGTCAGTAGCAGACCTGAGTATCGTCCTTCACATGGAACTTCAGCGGTTTGCTACTTCTATGTCTACAAGGCTGGGGCTTGTTCGAAAGGGTATCAGTGTGCTTTCAAACACAATCTGAACAACAGGCTACCTATCGGTCCTAAACCTGATTCATACGGTGAGCCGGGTCCCAAAGCTACTCCAAACTTTGAGGCCGCTCCAATCTCTGGCGATCCTGAACGTGAATATGACACTCAAGGACGTCCGATCTGGCGAATCGCCGATGGCACACGTTCCATCTGTCACTTTTGGCATAGCAAACATAAATGCATTAAGGGACTCGACTGTAAATATAATCATACGGATGATCTAAGTCTTCCGTTCGCTCCTTCCATCGCTAATGAACAGCGTATGTTCAAGAAGATACATCAGTCTAGCAATGTTGTCATGTCGGGAAGTGGCAATGTCCCACGCAACAGACCCGACCTTTATACACCGCATTACGCCTCGGCTAGAGGCTCTGGTGACCTTGCGTCCACTACCAGTAAAAAACCTCCAGGCAATAATGTGGACACTTCTCGACAACAGCCAAAAGTCAATACTGAAGATCCCTCCCCAGCATCGAGACTTCAAGCAAATCAAGGACATGCGAGACCACACTATCAGCACGAAGTCCATAGATCCAATGCCGTTTGTCATTACTGGTACAACAATTTTCCTTGTGCTCATGGCTACAGGTGCAGATTTAGACATGTTGATGATGAGAACCTGCCAATTAGTCCGGACATGTTTGCGCGACCTTGCAGATTCTTCGCAAGTGGTTATTGTTCTGAGGGCGATTCCTGCCGTTACATGCAGGAAGGGAATACTAGGACTCTATCTTGCATCTCAGAACCAGCTGTCATAGCACGTCAGACTTGTAGGATCCCTACCACACCCGTTGACCCATCTGCTCCCATCACAGAACGAGGTCTACCAGCAAATCAGGCTGTCGGAACAGCTACAATTCCAGTTGGCAAGTCAGCTATCATCGCAGAACGAGATCAGCCTGTAAATCAGACTGCTCCGATACCTGCTTCACCAACTGTTTCGTCCCCATCAAGCCGCCCTTCTACTCCTACAAGCATCCTCAAGTCGTCCACCCAAAATATGGTACTTGATCAGTCAAGACGCAAATTTGTATCTTTCGATCTTGGAGAGCAAACAGTTATATTCGGTGAGCCTGAAAACGTCGAAGATGTGACCAGCAAGCCAAAGGAGCCGTCTAAGGTACCCACAAAGATCAGCATAGATGATTACAAGAAGAAGAAAGGCATGGCTTCACCAACCAACTCCCGAGCGAAGAAAGTGTACTTTGGTACCGAAGACAAAGTAGCGGCAGCAGTCGATTTTGGTGCTTTCTCACCGGAGGCAAAGCCCTGGAAGACTGCTTTCTCGTCCCTCAAGAAGATCAAATTTGAGCAGTTCTGTCTTGCGATGCATGCTGAGGCGAAACATAGCGCCCTTGTCAAAACCATATACTGTCATGGAACTTTGGCAACCAATCCCAAAGACGCAAAAGCAAAAGAGAAGATCAAAAATGTCTACGAGGATCTAAAACTTCGTTCGGGCGGTCTTTTGGCACAGTGTCCAAAGTTTCTAGTTCTGGTCTACGCTCCGATGCCAGAATGGTATTTTATCGAAGACAATGTACAATTCTCCGCCGCAGGGCTCCGGTATATCATCTTCACCAGCACCGAGAAGATCCAGAGAATGGAACCTACAAAGAATGCACCCTCATTGCCACCCAGTGCTGTTGATATTCGATGTTTGATGAAAAGAGTACACCATATCAGCTATACAAGACTAGTCGATATGATCAGGCCATTTAAAACACCCTTCCACAACTTCTTCCTCTTATTCCCACCTTCAGCCAATCAGACCGCTCGTCTGTTTTACAGCCTGATCAAAGAGGTCGATCCTAGAAACAAGGTGTATAGCAGTAACACGGAGGGGGGCTGGGATTTCTTCGTCAACTCCCCGAGCATTAAGACTGGAGTTGTCCTTATCCACTATCGCTGGTACCAGCTGATGTCCTGTTTGCCGTACCTCTATGATTTGATAGGCAATAAGCATGGTCGTGCTTTTCAGTTCTGGTTCGTGTCAGACAATAATACGGCCATCGCCAAATTCCATCCTCGACCTAAGAAGCTTGGGAAGTTTCGAATCAGTACGACTCGAATATTTCCTCACGGTTATGTCGTTCTTCTCACTCCTAGCTTTCTTTGCGCCGAGCCAGGAAAGGCTTTGCATATCGTACGGTGGCTACGATACAAGAACAAGCACACTATGGGCAACATTGTCAAAATAATGGGCCCCTATAGAATGCAAAAGTATCTCTGGGATGTTGCCACAGAGAAGAGCACTGAGCGAGACAAGCTCCAGGAAGAGAAGCGAGACGATCCTGGAAGAGAAGCAGCGGAGGCAGCGCTGGGTTTGTCATGGGCTGCATGTCATGCACGCTTCGATCTAGCATTGGAGATTCAAGACATGCTCAACGAGCCGGCAATGGACTATTCTGACCCGTACTGTTACGAATCCGACTTCATCGACGAAGACCGCAGCATGATATGGTTCACTCCTGCTAAGGTTGCGCAAGATGACGAAGTCACTGTCGTGGGCTACTTCGCTGGTTGGGTAGTTACATTCGCTCTTTTCCTCATCGTCAGCAACACAAAAGTCTTCGTGTTGGCTTGTATTCGATATCTTCCCTTCTGGCACATGCAGGCTCATACATTCGCGACGCAAGTCACTAACATAATAACAGGCTATGATCAGAGCAGACAAATACCGCAAATTTGTCGTCATCGGCACTGACAAGTCAAGCGCTCTCAAAGCTATCCGAAAGCCGCACTTCGACGGTCCTCCCAAAGAACGAACAATTCCCGTCATCCCGCCACCTGGGACTGTTGGTCAACACGTCATCCAGTTCCCACCAACGCTTGAATGGTATCCGACAGCACGATTGGGAGATAATTGGCATCATATCTGGGTCACCAGTTGGCAGGAATTCACCAAGGCATTTGATGTCAAGGATGTGGAAATTCTCAAGAAGTGAAGGGAGATAGATAGGCCTTAGAGGTTGGCATCTGAGGGAAATTTTCATACAATCATGAGCTAAAGTTTGCGGCTCACATGTTGGGAGAAGTCTCTTGGTGCTCAGGGGGAAACGGCGTTTACTGCATTGAGCTTACTTGCTGAGATTACCTTGTACTGTTATATACCCACCTGAATTAACTTGCTGTTTGCCCAAAACATGCATGCGTATGCATCATTAATGCATATACGGACTACGTGAACTAAACCAGTGATACATTTCCAATCACCAGAACGGCGCTGCTCAAAGCCAGTCTCAATTCCTGTTACTGCAGTGCTGTAGTAGTCTGAAAGAAGCACTGGCGCTTCAAAGGAGGATGGGAGAGCCAGTGGTAGCCAAAAACTCATATTTATGATAACTTGGCGAAGGCCATCTGCCCCTCTGTACTGTCTATTCTAATAAAAATGTGCGAAAGGTGCATTACAAGTCACTCTCCTTCACAAGCTTCGCAGCTGACCATGCTCTTAGAACAACTCCATATTCAACGCTTCTTCTTAGCCTCTGGAAGGTGCCGCAAGTAACGTTGAGTTTATCTCATCCTACCTATCAAGCCTGGAAACATCTGTATTATACGTACTAGTCTATTTAAGTGACAAATCTACAACAGTTTTCCAAAGCGTTCGATGCGGAGATGGAGGGCTGAAAATTTGATAAGGCTAGCCTTAGGTTCCTCCACGCATCTTGTTTATTAACACTTGGTTGTTATCTTGTCGGATGCAGACATAGGTTTGTACCGTAATGTTATATACCGCGCTTTGTTCTAGTTGATCCTGTATATCATCTTGATAGCCAAAATATATATCTCACTGCCTTGCCAAAACCTAGTATTGAGTGATAGATATCGGTGAATTAGATGCGGAGCTGAGATCTGAGTACCTTGATGGCATGTAGAAACTCGGGCCAGCAATGTAAACAGCCTGTTCCTCAGCTAGACCATTTGCTATCAATATGGTCTTTCCGATTTACCTTCTAGAAAACAGGTGTTGCTGATGCAGCTTCATGCCTGACCTCAACAGCCATTGGGTCACTAAATTATGGAACACCAATCCAGACGAGTATGTATATACTTATTGATCCAGCATGCTGCCTCTGCATCGATATTTGTTTACTGCCTTGGGTTGTGCATTCACTGGAGATAGGAATTGCCCGCGCGCCCATGACGCAATTTTTGTTACTAAATCTTACCCTCGCCGCTCAAGATGAGGAATGATGTACATTATCATCTCACTAATCTCCAAAAAGAAACTTCTTCAGTAGGTCAGCGAGTAGCCGTCGGGACACGCTCGAAGTTTCCACAGGTGTGTACCGATACTGCAATGGCCACTTGGATTACTCAAATATACCCTCTCTGATAAACAAATAGTATCCAATTCATTCGCCAGAGTAGGCTTCTTTCTAGTTGAGCTGAAGTGGCTTGGCTTGGCAATCCCCCTTTGTTTTCTCGCTTATCAATCCCACTAAAATTAAAAGTTAGCATACCCTTCGTATATAAGCATTCATGCATAGGGGCAAAGCAAATGAACCAAGAGAAGTAATCAAATAAGATCCAAATGCCAAAACCACAGCAGTTACCCTTCGACATAGGGGACTGCTTAGAAAACACCCTAGGTGGGGACTTTCTGAATTCGTATAAGTTTCATCAGTTGCTAGTGATCGATCTAATGGTATAATAACTAACAATTAACCATTAAAAGTTCGCTTTTGAAGTTGTTAGCATTTAACGTTACGCTAGAGAGAAGGTACTTACTGCTTGTGTTGCTTCTAGAAACATTCACAATTTTGCTCCAGATATTTATATACACCGGTTGTTGCACAACGACTGCAATTGGCTGCTTGCCTATGATAGCTTGGTTTGTCTCCAGCCTCCTATCCCAACGAAACTATCTCGCACTGCTGTACGTTACGTTGCTAATGATAACATATCTGTCACCCAGATGAGACGAAGCGCTTCTGCTACTTCATCCGTGATACTGCGCTACCGTACCTGTGATATTGCCAACCACATCGAGCTCAAGCAGAGTAGAGCAGACAACCAGACCTGTCGCGCTGGCGGTGACGTTCGAAGCATGTCGAAGGAAGGCTGGCGAGACCTTTCTCCACAGGACACCAATACAGCTTGAGTTGACATCCAGCGGAACTCTCATGCTCAGGCAACAAGGGTTTCATAGGTAGCTCCGGATCTACAGTCACACTGATAACTTCCTGTTGCAACAGTGTGCTCACATGCACCTCCTTGCCGAAGTCATACAGCTTCCGCTACAACTTCCGGTACAACATTCTTCCGTCGACACAATATGAACTGTATGCTCTCACCAAATGAACGTCGAGGCACCGTGCTAGTACGACATGCCTGGCAAACTAAATAAGTTGTGCTCCAACAGCTTGTGTCCGTCCTTGCACATCCCGGGCTTATATTTCATGGGGTACACATGCTGCGATTCGTCAGTATTGGAAACCTAAGGGGGTGGTGACGTAGCTATGTTAATTTGGCGAATTTTGTTAAGTTAGTTATCCATTGATATGCATTGCGTAGAAGCTCTGCGTAACCCGACCTTTCCTCCATAACCTGGTGAGAGCGTTATCATCAAGCTATTCACGATAGGACCTAGATCCAATGCCTCGATTATATCATATCTCTCTAAGAATTTCACGGTGACCAAGGGAGCTTCACTAAGCGCATATTGTTCTTCACTTCAGCCAAAGTTGATACCAGACATCAAAAAGGACAGAGCTTACGACCTAGGCATACCCTCGGCTCAGCTGAGAAAGGAATGACTTCCCAGCCTAGTTTCGAGCCTCCCCATCTCTCACGCAGTCAGCGCCCAAAATATCAGCTCTCCGGTGCATGAAATAGCTCGAATAGACAACACCTTCGTCTTTCTTGACAACGATTGGTCATTTGGGATTTGCACCTGCACCCATTGGTAGATATGTATCCCGCACTACCGGTCGCGCGTTTAAAGACACTAAGGGATAGAGCATGAGTACCTCATGAAACACATGGGTAAGCTCTTTACACGATTTGAGCGAAGAGAAGGTAAGTTCTTGTGTCGGCTTAGTCTCAGTACCGAATGCGTTCACAATCGCGCCGCGAAACTTCTGATACTCTTCGGGATGACGGGATAGTAGTAGGATGATCCCTGAGAGCATACTCGAAGCTGTGTCTCGTCCAGCCAATAGTATATGGAGGATCTGATCGCACAGTTTGACGGAATCCCTGGTTTCCGCAACAAGAGCATCAAGTAGTATGAATTTGTCTATCACAGGCTTGTGATTTGGTTCAGTGCCAAGTGCACAGATCGGTCTGCATAGTCTTGGACTGTCTTACACACTTCATTGAATTGCTTGGACCTGAAGAGCCACCAGAATTTCCAAGATGAATACGCCATGTTACGTAGTCTTGCGCGAAGCCCATTGCAGTGGCAAACTTTTCGTCTTCAGCCGTGCGTGTTGAAGCCGCAAGGGATAACTAGGCAGAATATTAAAGAGTGGTTTGGCAATTGACTGAGGTCCCGAAAAGGAAATTCGATAGAGACGGCCATAGTAAAGCGATAGCCATGGGCTTCAGATCGACAATCTCAACCCAGCCGGATTCGTTCTGATCTGGTAAGCTTTTGAAGACGACGTGAAGGTGACGTTCCGCCACTTCCAGATCAGATGCTTGGTCGCATGTGAATTGTGGGTTGAATTGAACACGGAAGTGAGGCTAATGCTGTCCTGTGATCTGTTAGCCTGTTGTGCTGAGTGTACAACACGCCAGCTTTTAGGGCTATACCCTCACTGTCACTTGGAAGATATTCGGACTTAACCACTTTGGGAATAAGCTATTAGCCACATACAACAAGCTATGCCCTAGGACATAGCCGTGCTATATAGCCTTAGGCTGAAACAGCACGTAAATGGATCAATCAATCAATCAACAACATGCCTGACTTAGACTTTGCGGTGAAGACGCAAAGCATCTTGTATTGCAAGCAATAATAATAGACCGTGCTCGCCCGAGAAACTGTAACTCACCTCGACAATATCAACGCGTTCAGTCCCAAAACCGAAGTCGTTGTACTTATTGGCCAGAATAGCTTGAATATTTTGGGGATCAGCGGTCATCAAGTCAGAGGGTTCTCCGAGGCCATAGCTTCGAAAGGTGCCACATCCCATGTCAAGAGCCTTCTTGCGTATGATGTCTTCTAGGACGTCAAAGCCTGACACTATTAGTCTGCATTACCGAAAGCTGATGATTGGCATTGGTGCGGACGTTATATGATGATGATGATGATGATGATGATGATGATGATGATTTCCGTCCTGTGAGACCTCCCGAAGGGTATAAGGACGTGCTAAGCTAGCGGTTTATATACAAGAGTACACCAGAAAGCAGATCGTGGGATAGG